>VDFB02000020.1:4832593-4973260 GCA_007258455.2 Sequoia sempervirens
AGAGAGAGGGGAGAGAGAGGGGAGAGGGGGCGGAGGGAGACTTGAGAGAGGGAGAGGGTAGAGGGTTTAAGGGTTAAGAGTTAATGGTTTAGGGTTTAGGGTTATGGGTAGTGATGGAACTTAAAAGTTTTGTTCTTTGTGTTCTATTTTATTTTTCCTTATGTCTCTGGTCATCTATGGTGTTTGGGAAAAGCTTAAGGATGGGGTTTTACCTTCGTCTTCATGTAAAACCCTAGTGTTCATCTGACACCTTGGATGGCATATATTTGGCCATTACTTTTTGGGAAGGCTTTAAAATGACTTAAGCCCCATCGCTTCGTATGTCTAGACTGGGCCCCCTTTTGTTTTATTATTTTATTTCCTTCTCCTGACTTTATTTTTCCTAAGTCTTTTGTTTGTTTGTCTTTTGTAGTCATGCAGGTTAACTTTCTCAGCATGTAGCAATTGACTGGAATATCGTAGAACCTTCATTTTTTTTTTAAATGTAGACTGGTCTCTTATTTATCTATAACTAAGGTTTGGAGGCATGACTCATCATGCAACTCGCCACATCGGTAGATCTTTTGAGAAGTGTAAAATTTGACTTTTAAAAGGTTCGACCAAAACTTAATCATGGAACCCCCAATAGTTGAACCAAAAAAATATCATTTGTTGCTAGAATATGATATTTTTATTTAAATTAAAATTAATATACAACCTAAGTGGACCAAATACTTATTGATAACCATAAATTTTGATATCTCTACCTTTTATATTCAACAAAAAATCTATTTGTTGTTAAAAAACAACACATAATGATTTAAAATACAACTTATATTGAAAAAAAATGGACCAATAGTTGAACACTAAAACTTTTTGAAAATCCTTCACATTTAATGGGAAAATACATGTTATTTATTGTGCTCACCTTTTATATTTTTGATAGGACAAACTATTAACATAAAATTATCCAATGCTTGTACTGATGGAACTTCAAATTTTGTTCCTAATGTTTCACTCATGCCCTGCATTATGTCACTAGTCTTTCATGGTGTTGGAAAATTTCTTAGGGATGGGGTTTTAGCTCTTTCTTCATCTTAAACCCTTGTGTTTACCTAATGCCTTGGTCGGGATCTATTTCTCTGTTACCTTTTTTGAAGGGTTTTAAAAACATCTTATGCCCCATCGTTTCGTCTAGGCCTAGTCCCTTTGGTCTTAATATTTTAATTCCTCTGCAGGTTTTATTTTCCTAAGTCCTAGTTGGCCCTGTGTTGAACAGTTTTAAAAAAACTTGTCATTGTTTTCCATCCACCTAGTAATGTCCCCTTTCCCTCTAATGAATATTTTATTTTTTAGAAGGATGAAATTCACACTGTTGTTGATCAAAATGTCTTCAAGATCAACGGTTGCCTTCCATCCCATGATCGAGAATTGTAGGACGGCGATATCGCGGGTGGGCGACATGTGTCCCATCTGGGGAATCAAATTTGTGCAACTGTTCATCAACTATCCTTTGATCTGAGTCGTTCCCTGCTATCCCATGATGGTGCTTTGGTTGATTGCAAAATCACAAGCGGGTGCCACATGGACTGTACAAGGTGGGGCTCGAGGAAATTTTTCTACGATATATTTTAAATGTTTCATTGCTTCCAAAGCAAAACATTTAAAATGAAATATTTGACTGTCGATCAAAATTCCTTCAAGATCAACGGTTGCCTGCCATCCCATGATCGGGAATTGTAGGATGGCGATATCACAGGTGGGTGACATGTGTCCCATCTGGGGGATCAAATTTGCGTGATTGTTCATCAACTATCCTTTGATCTGAGCAGTTCCCCGCCATCCCGTGATGGTGCTTTGGCTGATTGCGAAATCACGGGCGGGTGCCATGTGGACTGTACAAGGTGGGGCCCGAGGAAATTTTTGTGTGATATATTTTAAATGTTTTATTGCTTCCAAAGAAAAACATTTAAAATGAAATATTTGACAAGGTCGGGGGGAAATTCATTAAAAATGAGAAAAAGCGGGGAAATTCATTAAAAATGAGCAAAAGTGGAGAAATTAGGGCAACTAGTCAAGTCAGGAGCAGGCTACGTAGCATACAAAATGGTATGCCCATCTATGGCCTGCCAGCAGCCTGCCTTCCGTGCAGAAAATAACCTAATTCGTAACCCTCACATTTTTTATTTTTGAGCCCACATACTGCGATTAAACTTTTATATATGTTTTGTTTAATATATTTAAAAAATATTTTATAAATTATTTATAAAATATTTATAATATAATTTTTTTTTTAATTTATTAAACAAATATATATAAACTCTTTAATATTTTTTATTAGTTAATTTAATGGTATATTAAAAAAAAAATCATATTTTGATAGTTGAATACATTCAATATATTTCTAATATATTTCTAATTTAAAAAATATATTGTTTAATTTTTTAATTATATATATTTTTTTTTAAAATATATTTTTATTTTTTTAAAATATATCATACATACAAAATTACATAATCAATAATAGGTAATAGATTTTGGTGAATATATCTAGGTATGTTAATATGCTTGAAAAACTAATTTTAATTAAAAAACTTACTAACATCATTAAAAGGTAGGTTTTTAATTATAAAAATTTAACATTAGAATTATTTAACATTTGAAATAGAAAATTTAAATATTATATTATAATAGTTTATAATTTACTTATATAGTATTTTGGATAATAGAAACAATTTTGATTGATTTAATATTTTCTAAGTTCATTATTGAATTTAAATCTTATAAATATAATTATATATCTTTAATCAATATTATAATTTAAAAATAATAATCAATATTGAACATCTTAGATTTTAGTATAACTTAAATATTAAAAAATTTAATGTATAAGTTTATAAAATATAATATTTATTTTTTTAAATAAAGATTTAAAGATTATTATATATGTATATTTAAAGATCCATAGAATTATCTTTTTAACTATGAAATTAATATGATTAATTTCATTTATAATTTTATGTTATCTTATCTTTTTAACAATTTTTTGGTATCCTACCCCAATCTAAATCCCAACCCTACTATTAACCCCAATCTTAAGCCTAACAATAACCCTAAGTGAACACTTATCCTAATTGAACCTTAACCCTGATTTAACCCAAACCCTAACCTTAACCCTAACCCTAATTAAACTCTAGCCCTGATTGAAATCTAACCCTAATTAAACTCTAGCCCTAATTGAACCCCAACCCTAACCTAAACCCTATTTGTTCCTAACCCTAGTATCTCACAAATACAGGATCAAGACCTTGCCAACTCTGGTAAACCTTATTGGATAGTGATAAAAGCTACCTTATCTTTCATTAAGGTAGAAAAATTTTGTTATACAACATGCCCCTTGAAAATTGGAGATAGGCACTACAAAAAGAAGGTAAACACTAATGAAAATGGTCAGTGGTATTGTGGAAGATGTGATAAAACTTTCCATGAATGTGATTATAAATATATACTTCAATGCAAAGTGCAAGACCATACTTCATTCACTTGGATTACAACTTTTGAAGAAGTGGCGAAGAAATTATGGGTGTAACAAAAGAATTGAACATTTTGAAGCATGAAAAACAAGATGATGTTAAGTTTTCACACATTATACAAAAGGTCCTTTTCAACAGATACATATTTAAACTTCAAGTGAAAAAAGAGACTTATAATGATGAACAAAGGATTAAATGCACAGTCATAAAAACAACAAAGTTTGATTATTCATCTGAGAGAAAAGTTTTATTAGACTCAATTGCAAAGCTATAGGTTTCATAACATTCAAATGCTTGAATGTATATAATGTTAACAATGTATTCAAGCATTTAAAAAAAAAAAAATAGTGGATATATCTAAGTTAGTTAATGCCATTTTGTCATGATATACTTCTTTGATGCTGTCAATACTAAATCTAATGATTGATGAACATTTCTGCTTTTAAATTTATTGCTCTTGGTTGATAGTTGTTATAGAAAGGTTGGTATGATTTCAAATTTGAATGTGTACCCTTATATATGGTCATTGAGATAAACAATGACACAAACAATAATGAAATCAAATTGATTGCTTTCCAAAATCATATTCATGAAAATGTAAGCGTTTTTCAAGTCAATAGGCATCTTGATAAAGATAACTCTTGGTGTGTTTTACATATATTATTAATTGTGCATTTTTTATGCATATTTTTAATCTCCTTTCACGAAACTTCATTTTTTGTTGAGTTATAACTGCATTTAGGAAAACGTTCATGTTTGAGTTTTCGTGGGCCATCGATCAACTTTGGTGACTACAATTGTGCATTACACTATAGTTGTGCATTCTATACATGTATTTTCAATTGCCTTTTTTGAATCTTCATTTTTCATTGAGTTATATAGCTGCACTTTGGAAACCGCTCTTGTTTTAGTTTTCGAGGGCCATTGATAAACTTTGGTGACGATGCTTGTGGATTACACTATAGTTGTGCATTCTATACACACATTTTCTATTGCTTTTCAAGAGCGTTCATTTTCTATTGACTTATAGCCGCATTTAGGAAGTCCCTCATGTTTGAGTTTTGTGGGCCATCGATAAATGGGTTTTGTAGAGAATGTCATTTTCAGTAGACCCAGATCGTCCTTTGTTTGCAAAACTAATATTTCACCAACATGCAAGAACACTTCAGAAATAGAATCTACGAAACAATTTTTTTTGGAAACATGAAAATATGGATTTTATAGGTACTCATGTGCTCAAGAGACCCAGATCGCTCAGTTTTTGAAAAAATAATTTCATCAAAAAGATAACTGTTTTTGAAAATTATATGCAATGGAGGTAACATAAGCAAATTTTAAGAATTTTTTAATGAAAAATCTGAGAAATCGGTTTTGTAGAGAATCATTCTGAGTAGATCCAAATTGTCCTCTTTTCGAAAAACTAATTTTTCAACAACAAGAACAGAACCTCTCCAAAATAGAATCTATGAATTTTTTTTTTTTGGGAAAATCGAAATATGGTTTTTATAGGTGCTCGTGTGCTAAAGGGACCCAGATTGTCCGTTTTTTGAAAAATAAGTTATTTTTCAAAAAGATAGATTTTTTTTAAAAGTAGAAGTAGTATAGCTAACAAAGGTAAATTTTTTGAATCATTTTATGAAAAACCTAAGAAATATGTTTTGTAGAGAATGTCATTTTCAGTAGACACAGATTGTCTTTTTTTCGAAAAACTAATTTTTCACCACAATGCAAGAACCCCTCAAAAATAGAATCTACGAAAAAAAAAAATTGGAAAATCGAAAATATGGGTTTTATGGGTGCTCAAGAGCTAAAGAGACCCAGATAGTCCAAATTTTAAAAAATTAAGTTGTTCTTGAAATAAATAGATTTTTTTTTTTAAAGTAGAAGCAGTAGAGGTAACAGAGGCAAACTTTTTGAATCTTTTTATGAAAAGTGGGATAAATGGGTTTTGTAGACAATGTCATTCTCAGTAACACTCATATCATCCTTTTTTCGAAATACAAATATTTCACCAACATGCAAGATCCCCTCAAAAATAGAATCTACGAAAGAATTTTTTCTAGGTAAATAAAAAATATGGGTTTGATAGGTACTCGTGTGCTCAAAAGACTCAGATCGTCCAGTTTTTGAAAAAATAAGTTGCTCTTGAAAAAGATAGATTTTTTTGAAAAGTAGAAGCAATGAAGGTAACAAAGTAAACAAATTTAAAACTTTTTATGAAAAAACTGAGATGTGTAGTTAACAAGTTGATCGATGGCCCACAGAATTGCAAACTCGAGCGATTTCCTAAACGCGGCTATAACTCAGCAAAAAATGAAGATTCACAAAAGGTGATAGAAAATACAAGTAAACAATGGACAACTATAGCGCAATCCAATATCGTAGTCACCAATGTTGATCAATGGCCCACGAAAACTCAAACATGAGTGATTTCATCAGTGCGGCTGCAACTCAACAAAAAATTAACGTTCCCAAAAGGTGATAGAAATATCCGTAGCACAACTACAGAGTAATGCACTAGTGTAGTCACTAAAGTTGAGCGATGGCCCATGAAAGCTGAAACTTGAGCAGTTTCCTAAATGTGGCTATAACTAAACAAAACATGAAGGTTCGTGAAAGATGATAGAAAATACATGTACAAAATGCACAACTACAGCACAATCCACAATTGTAGTCACCAAGGCTAATTGATGGCCTATGAAAACTCAAACACGGGCGATTTCCTAACTGCGGCTATAACTTAATAAAAAATGAAAGTTCATAAAAGGCAATATAAAATACGCGTATAGAATGCATAACTATAGTGTAATCCACAAACATAGTCACCAAAATTGATCAATGGCCCACAAAAACTCAAACTCGATTGGTTTCCTAAATGTGGCTATAGGTCAACAAACAATGAATGTTCATTAAAGGTGAGAGAAAATATGTGTATAGAATGGACAAATACAGTTCAATCTACAATCCTAGTCACCAAAGTTGATCAATGACCCACAAAAACTTAGATACGAGCGTTTTTCTAAATGTGGCTATAACCCAACAAAAACTGAAGGTTCATGATAGGTGATAGAAAATACACGTATAGAATGCACAACTACAGTTTAATCAACAATCGTACTAACCAAAGTTGATCGATGGCCCACGAAAACTCAAAGTCGAGCAGTTTCCTAAATACGGCTATAACTCAACAAAAAATGAAGGTTCATCAAATGCGAAAGAAAATACATACAGAGAATGGAAAACTACACTGCAATCCCCAATGGTAGTCACCAATGTTGATCGATGGCCCACGAAAACTCAAACATGACCGATTTCCTAAATGCGGCTATAACTCAAAGAGGATTGAAGGTTTGTGAAAGGCAATTAAAAATAAGCGTACATAATACAATTCTACAGTACAATCCAAAATCATAGTCAACAAAGTTGATTAATGGCCTATAAAAACTCAAACATGAGCAGTTTCCTAAATACGCATATAGAATGCACAACTATAGTGTAATTAAAATGCATAGTCCACAAAATTGATCGATGGCCCACGAAAGCTCAAACTGGAGCAATTTCCTAAATGCGGGTATAAGTTAACAAAAAATGAAGGTTCGTGAAAGGCAATTTAAAATATGCATACAAAATATAAAAGTACAGTACAATCCACAATCGTAGTCACCAAAGTTGGTCAATGGCCCACGAAAACTAAAAAATGAGCGGTTTTATAAGTGCGGCTATAACTCAATGAAAAATTAAGGTTCACGAAAGGTGATAGAAAATATGCATATAGAATGCACCACTACAGAGTAATCCACAATTGTATTCACCAAAGTTAACGATGGCCTATGAAAAGCTTAGAAACGAGCGTTATCCTAAACGCAGTTATAACTCAACAAAAAATGAAGGTTCGTGAAAGGAAATTAAAAATATGCGTACAAAATAAAAAACTACAGTACAATCCACAATCGTAGTCACCAAAGTTGATTGATGGCCCACAAAAACTTAAACACAAGCGTTTTCGTAAATGCGGCTATAACTCAAGAAAAAATGAAGGTTCGTGAAAGGCGATAGGAAATACGCGTACAGAATGCTTTATTTAACTACAATACAATCTGTAATCGTAGTCACCAAAGTTGATTGATGGCCCACGAAAAATCAAACAATAGTGGTTTCCTAAATGCGGTTATAATTCAAAAAAAAGAAAAGGTTCATGAAAAGCGATTGAAAATATGCATATAAAATGCACAATTACAATGCAATCGACAATCATAGTCACCAAAGTTGATCGATGGCCCACGAAAACTCAAACATGAGTGGTTTCCTAAATGAGGCGATAACTCAACGAAAAATGAAGGTTCACGAAGGGCAATAGAAAATAGGCATAATAGGTTGGACAACTAGAGTGCAATCCACAATCATAGTTGCCAAAGTTGATCGATGGCCCACGAAAACTCGAATACGAGCGATTTCGTAAATACGACTATAACTAAACAAAAAGTTAAGGTTGGTGAAATACAATTAAAAATATGAGTACAAAATGTACAACTACAGTACAATCCACAATCCTAGTAACATAAGTTGATTGATGGCCCACAAAAATTCAAAATCCAGCAGTTTCCCAAATGCATCTACAACTCAACAAAAAATGAAGGTTCGCATAAGGAAATAGAAAATACGTGTATAGAATGCACAACTATAGTCCAGTCCACAATTGTAGTCACCAATATAGATCAATGGCCCACGAAAACTCACACACGAGCGATTTCCATAGTGCTGCTATAACTCAATGAAAAATGAAGGATGGCCGACGAAAAATTCAAACTCAAGCGGTTTCCTAAATGCGGCTATAACTAAACAAAAAATAAAGGTTCGCGAAAGGTGATAGAAAATATGTGTACATAATGGAGAACTATAGTGTAATCCACAAAAACTCCAAAATGAGTGGTTATAGAAAATATGCGTATAGAATTCACAACTACAGTGCAATGCATAAGTCACCAAAGTTGATTGACGACCCACAAAAATTGAAACACGAGTTGTTTCCTAAATGCGGCTAAAAGACAACAAAAAATTAAGGTTTGTGAAAGGCGATACAAAATACACGTATGGAATGGACAACTACAATGCAAACGACAATCATAGTCACTAAAGTTGATCAATGGACCACAAAAACTCAAACACGAGCGGTTAAGTAAGTCAACCTATAACTCAATAAAAAATGAAGGTTCATGAAAGGCAATAGAAAATATGTGTATAGAATGCACAACTAAAATGTAATCCATAATCATAGTCACGAAAGTTGCTCGATGGCCTAGGAAAACTCAAACAAGAGCATTTTCGTAAATGTGGCTATAACTGAACTAAAAATGAAGGTTCATGAAAGGCGATAGAAAATACGCATATAGAATGCATGTAACTATAGTGTAATCCACAAGCGTAGTCACCAAAGTTGATCGATGGCCCACGATAGCTCAAACATGAGCGGTTCTCAAACACGTATAGAATGCACAACTACAATGTAATCCACAATCTCAGTGATCAAAGTTGATCAATGGCCCATGAAAACTCAAACACTAGCATTTTCCTAAGTGCAGTTATAACTTAACAAAAAATCAAGGTTCGTGAAAGGTGATAGAAAATATGCGTATAGAATGCATAACTATAGATCTACAAGCGTAGTCACCAAAGTTGATAGTTGGCCCACGAATACTCTAACTTGAGTGGTTTTCTTAAATGTGGCTATAACAAAACAAAAAATGAAAGTTCGCGAATGGTGATCGAAAATATGTGTACAAAATGGACAACTACAGTGCAATCCAAAATCGTAGTCACCAAATTTGATCGATGCCCATGAAAACTCAAACAAGAGCAGTTTCCTAAATGCGGCTATAACTCAATGAAAACGAAGGTTCACAAAAGGCAATTGAAAATACACGTCCAAAATTAAAAAAAAATGAAGGGTCGTGAAAGGCATTTAAAAATATGTATGCAAAATATAGAACTACAGTACAATCGACAATCGCAGTCACTAAATTTGATCGATGGCCCAAAAGAACTCAAACATGAGCGGTTTCCTAAATGCAGGTATAACTCAACCAAAAATGAAGGTTCACAAGGCAATAGAAAATACACATATAGAATGCAAAACTACAGTGTAATCCACAAGCGTAGTCACCAATGTTGATCGATGGCACACGAAGACTCAAACACGAGCGGTTATCTAAATGTGGCTATAACTCAATAAAAAATGAAGGTTCGTGAAAGGCGATAGAAAATATCTATCCAAATTGGAAAGCTATAGTGCAATCCACAATTGCAGTCACAAAAGTTGATCGATGCCCCACGAAAACTCAAATACGAGCGGTTTCTTAAATATGGCTATAAGATAAAAAATAAAATAAAAGGTTTGTGAAAGACAATTAAGAATATGCGTACAAAATTCACAACTATAGTTCAATCCACAATCATAGTCACCAAAGCTGATCGATGGAGCAAGAAAACTAAACATGAGTTGTTTCCTAAATGCGGCTATAATTCAAAAAAAAATAAAGGTTCACAAAAGAAGACAAAAAATATGTGTACAAAATGGACAACTACAGTATAATCCACAATTGTAGTCACCAAAGTTGATGGATGGCCCATTAAAACTCGAACACGAGTTGTTTCGTACGTGTGGCTATAATTCAAAGTACAATGAAGGTTCGCAAAAAGCAATGAAAATTACGTGTATAGAATGCCCAACTACAGTGTAATCTATAATCGTAGTCACCAAAGTTGAACGATGACGCATGAAAACTCAAACACAAGCATTTTCCTAAATGCAGCTATCACTCAACAAAAATTGAAGGTTCATGAAAGGCGATTAAAAATAAGCATACAAAATGCCCAACTACAGTACAATCCACAATAATAGTCACCAAAGTTGATCGATGGCCCACAAAAACTTAAACATTAGTGATTTCCTAAATGATTGTTCGTGAAAGACAATCAAAAATAGGTGTATAAAATGCACAACTAAAGTGTAATCCACAAGTGTAGTCACCCAAGTTGATCAATGGCCAACAAAAACTCTAACTCGAGTGGTTTCCTAAATGCGGCTATATTGCAACAAGACATGAAGGTTTGCAAAAGGCGATAGAAAATACACGTACAAAATGGAGAACTACTGTGCAATCCAAAATTGTAGTCACCAAAGCTGATCGATGGCCCACAAAAAGTCAGACAAAAGTGTTTTCCCAAGCACGGCTATAACTCAATAAAAATAAAGTTTCACAAAAGGTGATAGAAAATATGAGTATAGAACGCACAACTACAGTGTAATCGATAATCATAGTCAACAATGTTGGTCGATGGCCCACGAAAACTCAAACACGAGCATTTTCCTAAATACAGCTAAACTCAACAAAAAAGGAAGGTTCATGAAAGCTGATTAAAAATATGCATAAAGAATGAAGAACTACAGTACAATCCACAATCGTAGTCACCAAACAAAGTTGATTGATGGCCCACAAAAACTCAAACATATGTGGTTTCCTAAATGCAACTCTAAGTCAACAAAAAATGAAGCTTCTCAAAAGGTAATAAGAAATACGCATATAGAATGCACAACTATAGTAAAATCCACAAGCGTAGTCACCAAAGTTGGTAAATGGCCCACTAAAACTCAAAGAGGTTTCCTAAATGCAACTATAACTCAACCAAACATGAAGGTTCGTGGAAGGCGATAAAATACATGTACAAAATGGACTACATTGCAATCCACAATTGTACTCAGCAAAATTAATCAATGGCCCATTAAAACTAAAACACGAGCATTTTCTAAATGCGGCTATAACTCAACGAAAAATAAAGGTTCGCGAAATGCGATAGAAAATACGTAGACAAATTGGAAAACTACAGTCCAATCCATAATCGTTGTGAAAAAAGTTGATTGAAGGCCCTCGGAAACTCAAATACGAGCGGTTTCCTAAATACAGCTATAACTAAAAAAAAAAAAAAAAGTTTTGTGAAAGGCGATTACGAATATGTGTACAGAATGCACAACTACAATACAATCCACAATTGTAGTCACCAGAGTTGATCGAAGGCCCATGAAAACTCAAACACGAGTTGTTTCCTACGTGCGGCTATAACTCAACAAGAAATGGAGGTTGACAAAAGGCGATAGAAAATACATGTGTAGATTGCACAGCTATAGTGTATTCCACAATCATAGTCACCAAATTTGATCGATGGCCCACAAAAACTCAAACACGAGTGATTTCCTAAATGTGGCTATAACTCAATAAAAAATGAAGGTTCACGAAAGGCGATAGAAAATACATGTACAAAATGGACAACTACAGTTCAATCCACAATCATAGTGACAAAAGTTGGTCGAAGGCCGACGAAAACTCAAACATGAGTAGTTTCAAAAAATTTGGTATAACTCAGCAAAAAATGAAGGTTCGTGATAGGCGATAGAAAATATGAGTATAGCATACATAACTGCAGTGTAATCCACAAGTGTACTCACCAAAGTTGATTGATGGCCCACGAAAACTAAAATTTGAGTGGTTTACTAAATGGGGCTATAACTGAACAAATCATGAAGGTTCATGAACGGTGATAGAAAATATGTGTATAGAATGCACAACTATAGTGAAATCCACAATCGTAGTCACCAAAGTTGATCGGTGGCCCACAAAAACTCATACACAAGCAGTTTCCTAAATGCAGTTTGAACTCAACAAAAATTGAAGGTTTATCAAAGGCAATAGAAAATACGTGTATAGAATGCACACCTATAGTACAATCCACAATTGTAGTCACCAAAATTGATTGATGGCCCATAAAAACTCAAATAGTAGAAGTTTCCTAAATGCAGCTATAACTGTATCAAAAATGAAGGCTCACGAAAACTGATACAAAATTAGCCTTCATAATGCACAACTATAGTGGAATCCACAATAACTGTCACCAAAGTTGATCAATGGCCCATGAAAACTGAAACTCTAGCGGTTTCCTAAATGCGGCAATAACTCAACAAAAAATGAAGGTTCATGAAAATTGATAGAAAATACGTGTATATAATGGACAACTACATGCAATCGACAATCGTCAAAAGAGTTGATTGATAGCCCACAAAAACTCAAACACAAGCGGTTTCCTTAATGCAGCTATAACTCATAAACAAATGAAGGTTCACGAAAGGCGATAGAAAATACGCATACATAATGGACAACTACAGTAATATCCACAATCGTAGTCATAAAATTTCATCGATGGCCAATGAAAATTCAATGACGAGAGGTTTCCTAAGTGCAAGTATAACTCAATGAAAAATGAAGGTTTGCAAAAGGCGATAAAAATACGCATATAGAATGCACAATAGGATAATCCACAATCTTATTTACCAAATTGATCTATGGCCCATGAAAAATACTAGAGTATACCTAAATGTGACTGTAACTAAATAAAAAATGAAGGTTCATGAAAGGTGACTAGAAATATGTGTACAGAATGCACAACTATAGTACAATACACAATCATAGTCACCAAAGTTGATTGATGTCCCAGAAAAACTCAAACATGAGCGGTTTCCTAAATGCAGCTATAACTGAAAAAAAATTAATGTTCACGAAAGGCGATGGAAATTACGTGTACAAAATTGACAACTACAATGCAATGCACAATCGTAGTACCAAAGTGGAATGATGGCCCATAAAAACTCAAACACGAGCGGTTTCCTACGTGCGGCTATAACTCAACAAAAATTAAAGGTTCACGAAAGGCGATAGAAAATACGGGTATAGATTGCAAAAATACAATGTAATCCACAAGCATAGTCACCAAAGTTGACCAATGGCCCACGAAAACTCATACTCGAGCGGTTTCCTAAATAGGGATATAACTCAACAAAAAATGAAGGTTCACAGAAGGCAATAGAAAATACACTTATAGAATGCACAACTACAGTGCAATCCACAATCGTAGTCATCAAAGTTGATCAACGGCACATGAAAACAAAAATACAATCAGTTTACTAAGTGCGGATATAACTCAATGAAAAAGGAAGCTTCGCGAAAGCTGACAGAAACTACACATATAGAATGCACAACTATAGTGCAATCCATAATCGTAGTCACCAAATTTGGTCGATGACCCAAGAAAACACAAACACGAGTGTTTTCCTAAATGTGGCTATAACTCAACAAAAAATGATGGTTCGAGAAAAGGTGATTAAATATATGTGTACAAAATGCACAACTACAGTACAATCCACAATTGTAGATACCAAAGTTGATCAATGGTTCAAAAAAACTCAAACATGAGTGGTTTCCTAAATGGGGAAATAACTCAACAAAAAATGAGGCTCATGAAAGGTTATAGAAAATACTTGTATAGATTGCACAAAACAATGCAATCCACAATCGTAGTCACTAAATTTTATTGATGACCCAAGAAAAGTCAAACGAGCAGTTTCCTAAATACGGCTATAACTCATCAAAAAATGAAGGTCTTTGAAAGATGATTAAAAATATGCGTACAAAATTTACAACAATAGTACAATCCACAATTGTAGTCACGAAATTTGATCATGGCCCAGCAAAACTCAAACATGAGAAGTTTCCTAGATGCGGATATAACTCAACAAAAAATGAATGTTCATGAAAAGCGATAGATAATACGCATATAGAATGCACAACTACAATTTAATCTACAAGCGTAGTCACCAAATTTCCTCGATGGCCCTCAAAAACTAAAACTAGAGAGGTTTCCTAAATGTGGCTATAACTCAACAAAAAATGAAGTTTTGTGAAAGTGAATTTAAAATACGCAAACAAAATACTCAACTACAGTGCAATCCAGAATCGTAGTCACCAAAGTTGATTGATGGCCGACAAAAACTCAAACACGAGCGGTTTCCTAAGTGTAGCTATAACACAATGAAAAAAGAAGGTTCAAGAAAAGTGATAGAAAATAGGCATATAGAATGCACAAGTACAAGTACAATCCACAATGATAGTCACTAAACTTGACCAATGGCCCAAAAAAATTTAAACACGAGTGTTTTCCTAAATGAGGCTATAACTCAACCAAAAAATGAAGGTTCGTGAAAGGCAATTAAAAATATGCATACATAATGGACAACTACAGTACAATCCACAATCGTAGTCAACAAAGTTGATTGATGGCCCACAAAATCTCAAATATGAGCAGTTTCCTAAACAGGACTATAACTAATCAAAAAATGAAGGTTCACGAAAGGAAATAGAAAATAAGCGTTCATAATGCACAACTACATTGCAATCTGCAATCGTAGTCACCAAAATTCATCGATGGGCCATGAAAACTCCAACATGAGCAGCTTCCTTAATGAAGTTATAACTTAACGAAAAATGAAGGTTCACGAAAGGCGATAAAAAATACATGTCCAAAATGGACAACTATAGTGCAATCCTGAATTGTAGTCACTAAAGTTGATTGATGGCCCAAGAAAACTCAAACACGAGCGTTTTCCTAATTTCAAATATAACTCAACTACAAATGAAGTTTCCAGAATGGGGATTAAACATATGCGTACAAAATACACAACTACAGTGTAATCCGCAATCGTAGTCACCAAAGTTGATCAATGGCCCACAAAAACTCATACACAAGTGGTTCCCTAAATGCGGCTATATCTCAACAAAAAAAGAAGGTTCACAAAAGGTGATAGAAAATATGTGTACGTAATGGAAAACTACAGTGATATCCACAATCATAGACAAAGGTGATCGAGAACCCAAGAAAACTCAAACACTAGCGGTTTTCTAAGTATAGCTATAACTCAACAAAAAACTAAGATTTGTCAAAAGCGATTAAAAATATGCATACAAATTGCACAACTACAGTACAATACACAATCGTAGTGACCAAAGTTGATCGATGGCCCACAAAAACTCAAACATGA
Organism: Sequoia sempervirens; assembly: GCA_007258455.2. Lineage (NCBI taxonomy): Eukaryota > Viridiplantae > Streptophyta > Pinopsida > Cupressales > Cupressaceae > Sequoia > Sequoia sempervirens. Next base: position 4,848,026 of record VDFB02000020.1, read on the forward strand.
GCGGTTTCCTAAATTCAGCAATAACTGAGGTAAAAATGAAGGTTCGCAAAGGGTGATGGGAAATACACATGTAGAATGCACAACTAAAGTGTAATCCACAAGCATAATAAGCAAAGTTCATCAATGGCCCAAAAAAGCTCAAAGACGTGGTTTCCTAAATGTGGCTATAAGTCAATGAAAAAGGGTTCGCGAAAAGTGATAGAAAATATGCATATAGAATGCACAACTACAGTATAATCCACAATAATAGTCACCAAGGTTGATTAATGGTGCACAAAAACTCAAACACGAGTGGTTTACTAAGTGCGGCTATAACTCAACGAAAATGAAGGTTCGAGAAAAGTGATAGAAAATATACATATAGAATGCACAACTACAGTGCAATCCACAATCATAGTCACCAACTTGATCAATGGCCGAAGAAAAATTAAACACTAGCATTTTCCTAAATCCAGCTATAACTAAACAAAAAATGAAGGTTCATGAAAAGTGATTAAAATATGTGGATAAAATGCACAACTACAGTACAATCCACAATCGTAGTCACAAAAGTTGATCGATGGCCCATGAAAACTCAAACATGAGTTGTTTCCCAAGTGTAGCTATAACTCAAAAAATGAAGGTTCGCAAAAGGTGATCGAAAATATGTGTTTATAATGCACAACTACAGTGTAGTCCACAATTGTAGTCACAAAAGTTGATCCATAGACCACAAAAACTCAAACACGAGCGTTTTCCTGAATGCATGTATAAACTCAACAACAAACTAAGGATTTGCAAAAGGCAATAGAAAATACAAGTATAGAATGCACAACTCTAGTGTAGTCCATAATTGTAGACACCAAAGTTTTTCCATAGCCCACAAAAACTCACACATGAGAGGTTTCCTAAATGCAGTGATAACTCAACAAAACATCAAGCTTCACAAAAGGTGATAGAAAATACACGTACAAAATGGAAAACTACTGTGCAATCCACAATCGTAGTCACCAAAGTTGATTGATGGCCCACAAAAACTCAAACATGAGTGGTTTCCTAATTGTTGCTATTACTCAACAAAAAAATGAAGGTTCTCAAATGGAGATAGAAAATACAACTATAGAATGCACAATTACAGTGTAATCCACAATCGCAGTCACCAAAATTGATCGATGGCCTAGAAAAACTCAAACACGAGTGTTTTCGTACATGTGGCTATAAATCAACAAAAAATGAAGGTTTGCAAAAGGCAATAAAAAATGAACAAATAGAATGCACAACAAGAGTGTAATCCATAAGCGTAGTCACCAAAGTTGATCGATGGCCCACGAAAACTCAAAAACAAGTGGTTTCCTAAATTCAGTTATAACTCAACAAAAAATGAAGGCTCACAAAAATACGCATTCAAAATGGACAACTACAGTGCAATTTACAATCGTAGTCACCAAAGTTGATCTATGGCCCACGAAAACTCAAACATGAGCGGTTTCTTAATTGTGGCTATAACTCAACAAGAAATGAAGGTTCACAAAAGACAATATAAAATACGCCTACAGACTGAACAACTACAGCACAATCCACAATCCTAGTCACCAAAGTTGGTTGATGCCCCATAAAAACAAAAACATCAACGATTTCCTAAAAACTCAATAAAAACACAAACATAAGTTGTTTCCTAAATGTGGCTATAATTCAACAAAAATTGAAGGCTTGCGAAAGACAATAAAATACACGTAGAGAATGGACAACTACAGTGCAATCCACAATCGTAGTCACCGAACTTGATCAATGGCCCACAAAAACTCAAACATGAGTGGTTTCCTAAGTGCAGTTATAACTCAACGAAAAAATGAAGTTTTGCGAAAGGCAATAGAAAATACTCATATAAAATGCACAACTACAGTGTAATTCACAATCGTAGTGAACGATAGCCCAAGAAAAGTCAAACACAAGCATTTTCCTAAATGTAGCTATAACTCAACAAAAAATGAAGGTTCATGAAAGGCGAATAAAAATATGCATCCAAAATGCACAACTATAGTACAATCCACAATCATAGTCACCAAAGTTTAACGATGGCAGACAAAAACTCAATCATGAGCGGTTTCCTAAACGTGGGTCATGTTTGTGTTTTTTTTGGCCATTGATCAAATTTGTTGACTACGATTGTGGATTTTACTATATTTGTGCATTTTGTATGAATATTTTTAATCACTTTTCATGAGCTTTCATTTTTTGTTAAGTTATAGCCACATTTAGGAAAGCGCTTGTGTTTGAGTATTCGTGGGCCATCGATCAACTTTGGTGATTACTGTTGTGGATTACACTATAGTTGTGCATTCTATGCGCATAGTTTCTATCGACTTTCATGAACATTTTATTTTTTGTTGAGTTTTTAGCCACATTTAGTAAACTGCTCATGTTTGAGTTTTCATGGACCATCGATCAACTTTGACTACGTTTGTGGATTGTATTCTAGTTGTGCATTATGTACGCATATTTTTAATTTCCTTTTAGGAAGCTTCATTTTTTTTTTGTTAAAGCCACATTTAGGAATACGATCATTCAGGGCATGCAGAACTTGGAGGCAAAGACCGAGTCTGTTCTAAAGACTCTAGGTTAGTTGCAAAATGAGAAGACCCATATCATCCTTTTTTCAAAAACTATTTTTTTACCAAGATGCAAGAATCCCTCAAAAATAGAATCTACGAAACAAATTTTTTTTGGGAAAATCAAAAAAATTAGATTTTAGAGGTGCCCGTGTGCTAAAGAGACCCAGATCGTCCGGTTTTTTAACAAAATATTTGTTCTTCAAAAAGATAGAGATTTTTGAAAAGTAGAAGTAGTAGAGGTAACAAAGAAAAAAAATTTCAATCTTTTTATCAAAAATCTAAGAAAAGGGTTTTGAAGAGAATGTCGTTCTAAGTAGACCCAGATTGTCCTCTTCTCGAAAAACTAATTTTTCACCAACATGCAAGAACCCCTCAAAAATAGAATCTACAAAACTTTTTTTTTTGGAATGTCATTTTTATAAAAAAAAATAAGTTCTTGAAAAAGATAATTTTTTTTAAAAAGTAGAAGCAATAGAGGTAACAAAAGCAAATTTTTTCAATTTTTTTATGAAAATCTAAGAAATGGGTTTTGTAGAGAATGTCGTTCTAAAAAGACCCATATCATCCTTTTTTTGAAAAACTATTTTTTCACCAACATGCAAGAATTCCTAAAAAATAGAATCTATGAATCAAGTTTTTTAGGAACAATAAAAAAAATCAGTTTTAGAGGTGCCCGTGTGCTAAAGAGACCCAGATCGTCCAGTTTTTGAAAAAAATATTTGTTCTTCAAAAAGATAGCTTTTTTTGAAAAGTAGTAGTAGAGCTAACAGACACAAATTTTTTCAATCTTTTTATCAAAAATCTGATAAAAGGGTTTTGTAGAGAATGTCGTTCTAAGTAGACCCAACTTGTCATTTTCTCGAAAAACTAATATTTCACCAACATGCAATAACCCCTCAAAAATAGAATCTACAAAACTAATTTTTTTGGAAAATTGAAAATATGGGTTTTATAGGTGTTCATGTGCTAAAGAGAGCTAAATTGTCCATTTTTTGAAAAAAAAAATTCTTCTTGAAAAAAAAATATTTTTTTGAAAAGTAAAAGCAGTAGACGTAACAAAGGCAAATTTTTTGAATCATTTTATAAAAAATGGGATAAATGGGTTTTGCAGAGAATGTCATTTTGAGTACACCCAAATTGTCCTTTTTTTGAAAAACTAATAGATCGTCTGTTTTTTGAAAAAATAAATTCTTCTTGAAAAAGATATATTTTTTTTAAAGGTAGAAGCAGTAGAGGTAACATAGGCAAAATTTTTTGAAACATTTTATAAAAAGTGGGATAAATGGGTTCTGTAGAGAATGTCATTTTGAGTACACCCAAATCGTCCTTTTTTTGAAAAACTAATTTTTGACAAAATGGAGAACTACAATGCAATCCACAATCCTAGTCACAAAAGTTGATCGATGGCCCACGAAAACTCAAACACAAGCTTTTTCCTAAATGCTACTATAACTCAACAAAACATGAAGGTTAGCGAAAGGCAATTAAAAATATGAGTAAAGAATGCACAACTATAGCATAATCCGGAATAGTAGTCGCCAAGGTTGATTGATAGCCCACGAAAACTTCAACTTGAGCGTTTTCCTAAATGCAGCTATAACTCAACAAAAAATGAAGGTTCGTGAAAGGAGATTAAATATATGCATATAGAATTCAAAACTATAGTACAATCAACAATCTTAGTCTCCAAAGTTGATTGATGGCCAACAAAAACTCAAACAGCAGTGGTTTTCTAAATCCAGCTATGACTCAAAAAAAATGAAGGTTCGTGAAAGGCATCAGAAAATTAGCATTCATAATGCACAACTATAGTGTGATCCACAATGTAGTCACCAAAGTTGATCAAAGACACACGAAAACTCAAACACGAGCAGTTTCCTAAATTGGCTATAACACAACAAAAAAGGAAGGTTCAAGAAAGACGATAGAAATAATGCCAAAAAAATGGACAAATACATTGCAATCCATAATCGTAGTCATCAAAGCTAATAGGATGGCCCACGAAAACTCAAACACGAGTGATTTCCTAAGTGTGGCTATAACTCAATGAAAAATTAAGGTTCGCGAAAGGTGATAGAAAATATGCATATAGAAGGCACAACTTCAGTGTAATCCACAATTGTAGTCACCAAAGTATACCAATGGCCCATGAAAACTCAAACACGAACGTTTTCCTAAATGCAACTATAACTCAACAAAAAATGAAGGTTCCTGAAAGGCAATTAAATATATGCATATAGAATGCACAACTACAGTACAATCCACAATCGTAGTCACCAAAGTTGATTGATGGCCCACAAAAACTCAAAAATGAGAGATTTCCTAAATGTAGCTATAACTCAACAAAAGATGAAGGTTCACAAAAGGTGATAAAGATACACATAGAGAATGGAAAACTATAGTGGAATCCACAATTTTAGTCACCAAAGTTGATCAATGGCCCATGAAACTTGAACATGAGCGGTTTCCTAAGTGCAAGTTAAGCTCAACCAAAAATGAAGGTTCACAAAAGGTGATAGAAAATACGCGTATAGAGTGCACAATTATAGTGTAATCCACAATCATCATCACCAAAATTGATTTGATGACAACGAAAACCCAAACACGAGCGTTTTCTTAAATGCGGCTATAACCAAACAAAAAATGAAGGTTCATGAAAAGTGATTCAAAATATGCATACAAAATGGACAACTACAGTACAGTCCACAATCACAGTCACTAAAGTTGATCAATGGCCCACAAAAACTCAAACATGATCAGTTTCCTAAATGCGGCTATAATTCAACAAAAAATGAAGGTTCGCGAAAAATGATAGAGAATACACATACAGTATGGACAACTATAGTGTAATCCACAATCGTAGTCACCAAAGTTGATCAATGTCCCACGAAAACTCAAACACAAGCACTTTCCTGAATGCAGCTATAGCTCCACAAAAAATGAAGTTTCATGAAAGGAAATTAAAAATATGCATACAGAATGCACAACTACAATAAAATCCACAAACTTAGTCACCAAAGTTGAATGATGGGACACAAAAACTCAAACAAAAAATGAAGGTTCGCAAAAGACGATAGAAAATACGCGTATAGAACGCACAGTTATAGTGTAATCCACAATCATAGTCACCAAAGTTGATTGATGGCCAACAAAAACTCAAACATCAGAGGTTTCCTAAATATGGCTATAACTTAACAAAAAATGAAGGTTCACGAAAGGCGATAGAAAATATGACTACGAAATAGAAAACTACAACGCAATCAATCCACTATCATAGTCACCATAGTTGATCGATGGCCCATGAAAAATCAAACACGAGCGTTTTCCTAATTGTGGCTATAACTCAACAGAAAATGAAGTTTCATGAAAGTCAATTAAAAATATGTGTACATAATGCACAACTAACGTACAATCTATAATCGTAGTCACCAAAGTTGATCGATGGCCCAAAAAAACTCAAACATGAGCGATTTCCTAAATGCTGCTATAACTCAACAAAAAATGAAGGTTCGCAAAAGGCAATAGAAAATAAGCATATAGAATGCACAACTACAGTGTAATCCAATCGTAGTAACAAAAGTTGATCGATGGCCCACAAAAACTCAGACACCAGCATTTGCTAAATGCGGGTATAACTCAACAAAAAATGAAGGTTCCTCAAAGGCGATTAAAAATATGTGTACATAAAGCACAACTATACTACAATCCACAATTGTAGACACCAAAGTTCGTCGATGGCCCACAAAAACTCAAACATAAGCGGTTTGATAAATGCAAGTATAACTCAACCAAAACTCAAACATGAGCATTTTCCAAAGTGTACTTACAACTCAACGAAAAATGAAGGTTCGTGAAAGCCAATATACACATATAGAGGCACAACTATAGTATAATCCACAACTGTAGTCACCAAAGTTGATTGATGGCCCAAAAACACTCAAACACGAGCGAATTCCTAAATGCAGCTATAACTCAACAAAAAATGAAGTTCCTCTAAATGCGATAAAAAATTAGTGTTCATAACGCAAAACTGAAATGCAATCCACAATCGTAGTCACCAAAGTTGATCAATGGCCCACGAAAACTCAAACACCAGCAGTTTCCTAAGCACAACAATAACTAAACGAAAAAATGAAGGTTATGATTGTGCATTGCATTGTAGTTGTGCATTATGAACGCTAATTTTCTATCGCATTTTGTGAACCTTCATTTTTTGTTGACTTATTGACACATTTAGGAAATCGCCCAAGTTTGAGTTTTTGTGGGCCATCAATCAAGTTTGGTGAGTACGCTTGTGGATTACACAATAGTTTTGCATTCTATACGTGAATTTTCTATCGCCTTTCCTAAACATTATTTTTTTGTTGAGTTGTACTCACAGTTAGGAAAAGGCTCGTGTTTGAGTTTTCCATAGGCCATCGATCAAATTTGATCAACTTTGGGGACTACGATTTTAGATTACACCATAGTTGTCCATTTTACACGTATTTTCTATCGCTTTTTGAGAATCTTCATTTTTTATTAAGTTATAGCCGCATCTAGGAAACTGCTCATGTCTGTGTTTTTGTGGGCCATCAATCAATTTTGGTGCGGATTGTATTATAGTTGTGCATTCTGTATGCATATTTTTATTTTCCTTTCATGAACCTTCAATTTTTCTTGAGTTATAGCTACATTTAGGAAAACTATTGTGTTTGAGTTTTTTTGGGCAATCGATCAACTTTCATGAATACTATTGTGGATTACAGTATAGTTGTGCATTCAATACGTGTATGTTTTATCGCCTTTCGCGAACCTTCATTTTTCGTTGAATTATAGCTGCAGTTAACAAACCGCTTATGTTTCAGTTTTTGTGGACCATCTATCAACTTTCATGACTACGATTGTGGATTTAACTGTAGTTGTCCATTCTTTCTGCGTATTTTCTTTCGCCTTTCATGAACATTCATTTTTTGTTTAGTTATAGCTACATTTATGAAACTGCACATGTTTGAGTTTTCGTTGGCCATTCATCAAGTTTGGTGACTATGATTGTGGATTGTACTATAGTTGTGCATTTTGTACGCATATTTTTAATCGCCTTTCATGAACCCTTATTTTTTGTTGAATTATAGCCGCATTTAGGAAAATGCTCATGTTTGAGTTTTTGTGGATAGATCAACTTCGATGACTACGATTGTGGATTACACTATAGTTGTGCATTCTATAAATGTATTTTCTATCGCCTTTTGTGAACCTTCATTTTTCATTGAGTTATAGCTTAACTTTGGAAAGTGCTCGTGTTTGAGTTTTCATTGGCCATCGATCAACTTTCATGACTACAATTGTGGATTGCATTGTAGTTATCCAATTTGAACGTGTATTTTTTATCGCCTTCTGTGAACATTCATTTTTTTTCGAGTTATAGCTACATTTAGGAAACAACTCAAGTTTGAGTTTTTTGAGCCATCAATCAATTTTGGTGACTACGGTTTTGGATTACATAGTAGTTCCATTTAGGAAACAACTCAAGTTTGAGTTTTTGTTTAGTTATAGATACATTTATGAAACCACTCGTGGTTGAGTTTTTGTGGGCCATTGACAAACTTTACTTTTTGTTGAGTGATAGCCGCATTTAGGATACTGCTTATGTTTGAGTTTTTTTTGGACCATCGATCAACTTTTGTGATTGCGCTTGTGGATTACATTGTAGTGCATTCTATATGTGTATTTTCTATTGTCTTTTGCAAACCTTCATTTTTTGTTGAGTTATAGCCGCATTTAGGAAACCGCTCATGTTTGTGTTTTTGTGGGCTATCAATCAACTTTGGTGACTACGATTGTGGATTGTATTGTAGTTGTGATTTTGTAAGCATATTTTAAATCGTCTTTCACAAACTTTCACAACTTTGGTGACTATGATTGTGCCATTACACAATAGTTGTGCATTCTATATGTGTATTTTCTATCACCTTTCACAAACCTTCATTTTTCATTGAAGTATAGTTGCACTTAGGAAACCAATTGTGTTTGAGTTTTCGTGGGCCATTGAACAACTTTGGTGACTACAATTATGGAGTGCACTATAGTTCTCCTTTATGTACATGTATTTTCTATTGCCTTTCGCGAACATTCATTTTTTGTTGAGTTATAGCCGCATTTAGGAAACCACTTGAATTTGAGTTTTCAGGCGCCATCAATCAATTTTGTTGACTACACTTGCAGATTACATTGTAGTTGTGCATTCTATATGCGTCTTTTCTACCCCTTTCGCAAACCTTCATTTTTTGTTGACTTATAGCTGTATTTAGGAAACCTCTCATGTCTGAATTTTCGTGGGCCATCGTTCAACTTTGGTTACTATGATTGTGCATTGCATTTTAGTTGTCCATTCTCTACTCATATTTTCTATCACCTTTCATGAACCTCCATTTTTTCAAGAGTTATAGCTGCATTTAGAAAACCGCTCATGTTTGAGTTTTCATGGGCCAACGATCAACTTTGGTGAGGATTTCACTGTAGTTGTGCATTCAATACAAGTATTTTCTCTCACATTTTACAAACACTTATTTGTTGTTGAGTTATAGCCACATTTAGGAAAACACTCGGTGAGTTATTAACTTTTGCGAACATTCATTTTTTCTTGAATTATAGCCGAAATTAGAAAACTGGTCGTGTTTGAGTTTTCATGGTGCATCGATCAACTTTGGTGACTACAATTTTGGATTTAACTATACTTGTCCATTATGTATGCATATTTTCTATCGCCTTTCGTAAATCTTCATTTTTTTTCAGTTATAGCAGCATTTGGGAAACCGGTCGTGTTTGGGTTTTCCTGGGCCATTGATCAGGTTTGGTGATTAACGTTCATAATGCACAACTATAATGTAATCCACAAGCGTAGTCACCAAAGTTAATCAATGGCCAACAAAAAATCAAACACGAGCGGTTTCCTAAATGAGGCTATAACTCAACAAAAAATGAAGTTTCACGAAATGCGATAGAAAATTAGTGTTAATAACACACAATTACAGTGCAATCCACAATCATAGTCACCAAAGTTGATTGATGGCCCACGAAAACCAAAACACGAGCGGTTTCCTAAATGTGGCTATAATTGAACAAAAAATGAACGTTCATGAAAGGTGATAGAAAATACGCGTGTAGAATAGACAACTATAGTGCAAACCGCAGTTGTAGTCACTAAAGATGATCGATGGCCAACGAAAACTCAAACATGAGTGGTTTCCTAACTGGCACTATAACTCAATGAAAAATGGAAGTTTGCGAAAAGCGATAGAAAATAAGCTTATAGAATGCAAAGTACAAATAATATAACTCAACAAAAAATGAAGGTTTGTGAAAGGAAACAGAATATACACATATAGAATACAACACTACAGTGTAATCTACAATAATAGTAACCAAAGTTGATCGATGGCCTACGAAAATTCAAACATGAGCGGTTTCCTAAGTGCGGCTATAACTCATCGAAAATAAAGGTTCATGAAAGGCGATAGAAAATACAAATACAAAATGGACAACTACAGTGAAATCAACAATCATAGTCACCAAAGTTGATCGATGTCCCACAAAAACTCAAATTCAAGGATTTTCTTAAATGTGGCTATAACTCAACAAAAAATGAAGGTTGACAAAAGGCGATTGAAAATACGCATATAGAGTGGGAAGCTATAGTGCAATTCACAATTGTAGTCACCAAAGTTGATTGATGGCGCACCAAAACTCGAACACGATCGGTTTCCTAAATGCGGCTACAATTCAACAACAAAAGTTCATGTTTGAGTTTTTGTGGGACATCGATCAGCTTTGGTGACTACGATTGTTGATCATACTGTAGTTGTCCATTTTTTCCACGTATTTTCTATCACCTTTCGCAAACCTTCATTTTTTGTTGATTTATAGCCGCATTTAGTAAAACCACTCGAGTTTGAGTTTTCATGGGCCATCGATCAACTTTGGTGACTACGATTGTGGAGCGCACTGTAGTTGTGCATTATGAATGCTATTTTTCTATCACCTTTTGCGAAACTTCATTTAGGAAACTGCTCATGTTTCAGTTTTTGGTAGGCCATCGATCAACTTTGGTGAGTATAATTGTGGATTGCACTATTGTTGTGCATTTTGTATGCATATTTTTAATCACCTTTCACGAAATTTCATTTGTTGTTGAGATATAGCCGAATTTAGGAAAACACTTGTGTTTGAGTTTTTCGTGGGCCATTGATCAACTTTAGTGACTACAATTGTGGATTCTACTGTAGTTGTACATTCTATATGCGTAGTTTCTAATGCATTTGACGAACCTTCATATTTTGATGAGTTATAGCTGCATTTAGGAAACCGCTTGTGTTCAAGTTTTTGTGGGTCATCGATAACCTTTGCTGATATGCTTCTAGATTACACTGTAGTTGTGCATTTTGTACGCATATTTTCTATGGCCTTTCACGAACCTTCATTTTTTCATTGAGTTATAACCACATTTAGGAATCCGCTCGTGTTTCAGTTTTCGTGGGCCCTCAATCATCTTTGGTGACTATGATTGTGGATTACATTGTAGTTGTGTAGCTGCGTATTTTCTATTGCCTTTTGCGAACTTTAATTGTTCGTTGAGTTATAGCCACACTTAGGTAACCGCTCGTGTTTCAGTTTTCATGGGTCATCAATCAACCTTGGTGAAAACGATTGTGGATTGCACTGCAATTTTCTATCATGTACAAATATTTTGTATCGCCTTTCACGACCCTTCATTTTTTGTTAAGTGATAGGTGCATTTGGGAAACCACTCATGTTTGAGTTTTTGTAGGCCATCGATCAACTTTGGTGACTACAATTGTGGATTACCTGTAGTTGTCCATTTTGTACGCATATTTTTTATTGCCTTTCACAAACCTTCATTTACTGTTGAGTTATAGCCGCATTTAGGAAACCACTCGTGTTTGAGTTTTTGTGGGCCATCGTTCAACTTTAGTGACTACGCTTGTGGATTACAGTGTAATTCTCCATTATGTATGCATATTTTCGTCATTTTTCATGAACCTTCATGTTTTGTTCACTTATAACTACAATTATGAAACCGCTTGTGTTTAAGTTTTAGTGGGTCATTGGTCAAGTTTGATGACTACAATTGTGTATTGCATTGTAGTTGTCCAATATGTACTCATATTTTATATCGCCTTTCGTGAACCTGCATTTTTTGTTGAGTTATAGCCGCATTTAGGAAAAATCTTGTGTTTGATTTTTTGTGAGCCATCGATCAACTTTGGTGACTACGACTGTGGATTACACTCTAGTAGTGCATAATATACTCGTATTTTCTATCACCTTTCGTGAACCTTCGTTTTTCTTTGAGTTATAGCTACACATAAGAAACAACTCATGTTTGAGTTTTCATGGGCCATCGATCAACTTTGGTGACTACGATTGTGGATTGCACTGTAGTTTTCCATTTTGTACGCGTATTTTCTACCGCCTTTTGTGAACCTTCATTTTTTTGAGTTATAGCCGCATTTGGGAAACCAGTCGTATTTGACTTTTCGTGGGACATTGATCAACTTTGGTGACTACGATTTTTGATTACACAGTAGTTGTTAATTATAGACACATATTTTCTATCACGTTTCACGAACCTTCATGTTTTGTTGAGTTATAGGTTTACATTTTGTACACATATTTTTAATCGCTTTTCATGAACCTTCATTTTTTGTTGAGTTATCGCCACATTTAGGAAATGGTCGTGTTTGCGATTTCGTGAGCCATCGATCAACTTTGGAGACTACGATTGTGGATTGCAGTGTAGTGGGCGATTAATCAACTTTGGTGTGTACGATTGTGGATTGCACTGTAGTTTTCAAAATCCATACACGTATTTTCTAATGCCTTTAGCGAACCTTTATCTTTGTTGAGCTATAGCTGCATTTCGGAAATCACCCGTGTTTTAGTGTTCATGGGCCATCAATCAACTTTGGTGACTGCAATTGTGGATTGCACTATAGTTGTCGATTATGTATGCATATTTTCTATTGCCTTTCGTGAAGCTTCGTTTTTTTTTTAGTTATAGCGACATTTAGGAAACTACTAGTGTTTGAATTTTCGTGGGAATCGATCAAATTTGGTGACTACGATTGTGGATTGCACTATAGTTTTCAATTTTGTACATGTATTTTCTATTGCCTTTTGCGAACCTTCATTTTTTGTCAAGTTATAGCTATGTTTAGGAAACCGCTCGTGTTTTGAGTTTTCGTGGCCATCGATCAATTTTGGTGACTACGCTTGTGGATTACACTGTAGTTGTGCATACTATATGCGTATTTTCTATTTCCTTTCACAAACCTTCATTTTTCGATGATTTATAGCTGTACTTGAGAAACCGCTCATTTTTGCATTTTAATGGAACATCGATCAACTTTGGTGACAACGATTGTGGATTGCATATTAGTTTTGCATTTTGTTTGTGTATTTTCCTTCGTGTTTTGTAAACCTTCATTTTTGGTTGAATTATAGCTGCACTTAAGAAACCGCTCGTGTTTGAGTTTTTGTGGGCCATCAATCAACTTTAGTAACTACAAATGTGGATTACACTGTTGTTGTCCATTCAGTACGTGTATTTTCAATCGTCTTTTGTGAACTGTCATTTTTTGTTATGTTATTGCCGTAATTAGGAAAACCCATTGAGTTTGAGTTTTTGTGGGCACTCAATCAACTTTGGTGACTATGACTGTGGATTCTACTATAGTTGTGCATCATGTACACATATTTTTAATTGCCTTTCACGAACCTTCATTTTTTGTTGAGTTAAAGTTGCATTTAGGAAAACACTTGTGTTTGAGTTTTCGTTGGCCATCGATCAACTTTGGTGACTACAATTGTGGATTACACTATAGTTGTGCATTCTATACACGTATTTTCTATCGCCTTTCACAAACCTTCATTTTTCTATCAGTTATAGCCACACTTAAGAAACCGCTCATTTTTTGGTTTTATTGGAACATTGATCAACTTTGGTGACTACGATTGTGGATTGCACCGTAGTTTTGCATTCTCTACGTGTATTTTCTATCTTGTTTCGTAAACGTTCATTTTTGGTTGAATTATAGGTGCACTTAGGAAACCACTCGTGTTTGAGTTTTCATGGGCCATCGATCAACTTTAGTAACTACAATTTTAGATTACATTGTAGTTGTCCATTCAGTAAGTGTATTTTCTGTCGCCTTTTCTGAACCTTCATTTTTTGTTTAGATATGGCCACAATTAGAAAACCCCATCGATCAACTTTGGTGACTACACTTGTAGACTACACTGTAGATATGCGTATTTTCTATCGTCTTTCGCAAACCTTCAGTTTTTGTTGAGTTATAGCAGCAATTAGGAAAACGTTCGTGTTTGACTTTTTGTGGGCCATCGATCAAATTTACTGATTATGATTGTGGATTGAACTGTAGTTGTTCATTCTGTAAGCGTATTTTCTATCGCCCTTCATGAACCTTTAGTTTTTGGTTGATATATAGCATTTAGGATTTTGAGTTTTCGTGGACCATCGATCAACTTTGGTTAGTATGATAGTGGATTGCACTGTAGTTGTGCATTATGTATGCATATTTTTAATCACCTTTCACAAACCTTCATTTTTTATTGACTTATATCCACATTTAGGAAAACACTTATGTTTGAGTTTCCGTGGGCCATCGATCATCATTGTTGACTATAGTTGTGCATTGTATACGTGTACTTTCTACCACCTTTCGCAAACCTTCATTTTTTGTTGAGTTATTGCAGCACTAGGAAACTGCTCGTGTTTGAGTTTTCATGGGCCATCAATCAACTTTGGTGACTAGGATTGTTGATTGCATTATAGTTCTGCATTCTATATGTTTTTTTTTCTATCGCCTTTCACGAACCTTCATTTTTCCTAGAGTTATAGCCGCATTTAGGAAACCACTCCTATTTGTGTTTTCATGTGCCATCGATCAACTTTGGTGACCTATGATTGTGGATTCCACTATACTTATCCATTATGTATGTGTATTTTCTATTGGCTTTCGTAAACTTTCATTTTTTGTTCAATTATAGCCATGTTTAGCAAACTGCTCATGTTTGAGTATTCCTGGCCATCAATCAGATTTGGTGACTATGCTTGTGGATTACACTGTAGTTGTGCATTCTATATACATATTTTCTATTGCCTTTTGTGAACCTTCATTTTTTGTTGCGTAGTTGCATTTAAGAAACTGCTCATGTTCAACTTTTTTGGGCCTCAATCAACTTTGATGATTAAGATTGTGGATTGTATTGTAGTTGCGAAATTTGTACGCTTATTTTTAATCGGCTTTCATGAACCTTCATTTTTTGTTGACTTGTAGCTACATTTAGGAAAATGCTCGTGTTTGAGTTTTCATGGCCCATCAATCAACTTTGGTGACCACGATTGTGAATTACATTGTAGTTGTCCACTTTGTATGCATATTTTCTATTGGCTTTTGCGAACCTTCATTTTTGGTTGAGTTATAGCCGTATTTAGCAAACCACTCGTGTTTGAATTTTCGAGGGCCATCGATCAACATTGGTGACTATAGTTGTGGATTACACTTTAGGTGTGCACTGTATATGCTTATTTAGTATCAGTTTTCGCGAACCTTCATTTTCGATTGAGTTATAGTCGCAATTAGGAAACCGCTCGTGTTTGAGTTTTCGTGGGCCATCAATCAACTATGGTGACTACGATAGTGGATTGCACTGTAGTTGTCCATTATGTATGCGTATTTTCTATTGCCTTTAGCAAAACTTTCTTTTTTAGTTTAGTTATAGCTGCATTTAGGAAACCGCTCAAGTTTGAGTTTTTGTGAGCCATCGATTAACTTTGGTGAGTAGGATTCTAGATTGTACCGTAGTTGTGCATTCTTTACACATATTTTTAATCACCTTTCGCAAACCTTCGAAGAGTTTTTGTTGATTTATAGCCATATTTAGGGAACTGCTTGTATTTGAGTTTTTTTGGGCCAACGATCAACTTTGGTGACTACGATTGTGGATTGCACTGTAGTTGTCCAGTCTATACATGTATTTTCTATCGCCATTTGTGAACCTTCATTTATCTAGCCACATTTAGGAAACCGCTCGTGCTTGAGTTTTCAAGGGCCATCGATCAAATTTGGTGACTACCATTGTGGATCTGACTGTAGTTCTCGATTCTTTATGCATATTTTTAATTGCTTTTCATGAACGTTCATTTTTTTTTGAGTTATAGCCGCATTTACCAAATCGCTTGTGTTTGAGCTTTCGTGGGCCATCAATCAACTGTGGTGACTATGATTGTGGATTGCACTATAGTTGTGCATTCTATATGCATATTTTTTAATTACCTTTCATCAACCTTCATATTTTCTTGAGTTATAGTTGCATTTAGGAAAACGTGCGTGTTTGAATTTTTGTGGACCATTAATCAACTTTGGTGAGTACGATTGTGGATTACAATATATTCATGCATTCAATACATGTATTTTCTATTGGCTTTCACGAACCTTCATTTTCTCTTGAGTTCTATCCATACTTAGGAAACCGCTCGTGTTTGAGTTTTCATGGGTCATCGATATCCTTTGCTTACTACGATTGTGGATTGTACTATACTTTCCCATTTTGTAATTTTACTTTCTATCGCTTTTCATGAACCTTCATTTTTTTTTGAGTTATAGCCGCATTTAGGAAAACGCTCGAATTTGAGTGCTCGTGGGCCATCGATCAACTTTGGTGACCATGCTTGTGGATTACACTGTAGTTGTGTATTCTATACACATATTTTCTATCACCTTTCAAGAAACCTTCATTTTTCATTGAGTTATAGCTGCACTTAGGAAACTGCTCGTGTTTGAGTTTTCGTAGGCCATTGACCAACTTTGGTGAGTACGATTGTGGATTGCACTGTAGTTGTGCATTCTATATGTGTACTTTTGTGTGCATTGTGGATTGTGGATGCATTGTGTATTTTCATTGAGTTATAGCTGCACTTAGGAAACTACTCGTGTTTGAGTTTTTGTAGGCCATCGATCAACTTTGGTAAGTACGATTGTGGATTGCACTGTAGTTGTGCATTCTATATGTGTATTTTCTATCGCGTTTCGCGAACCTTATTTTTTTGTTGAGTTATACCTGCATTTAGGAAACTGCTCGAATTTGAGTTTTCATGGGTCAGCGATTAACTTTAGTGACTACACTTGTGGATTACACTATACGATTATTTTCTATTGCCTTTCGTGAACCTATATCTTTTGTTTAATTATAGAGACATTTAGGAAACTGCTCATGTTTGAGATTTGTTGGGCCATCAATCAATTTTTGTGGCTACGATTGTGGATTACAGTGTAGTTGTGCATTCTATACACATATTTTCTATCGCCACAATTAGGAAACCACTCGTGTTTGAGTTTTCATGCGCCATCGATCAACTCTGGTGACAACGATTATGGATTACATTGTAGTTGTCCATTCTCTACGTATATTTTTCATCACCTTTTGAAAACCTTATTTTTTTTTTGAGTTATAGCCACATTTAGGAAATCGGTCGAGTTTGAGTTTTCATAGCCCATCGATCAGCTTTGTTGACTAGGCTTGTGGATTACACTTTAGTTGTGCATTCTATACGTGTAGTTTCTATTGCCTTTTGCAAACTTTCATTTTTTTTATCTATAGCCGTATTTAGGAAACTGCTCATGTTTGAGGTTTCGTGGGCCATTGATCAACTTTGTTGACTACGATTGTGGATTACACTGTATTTATCCATTATGTGAGCGTATCTTCTATCGCCTTTCGTGAACCTTCATTTTTTATTGTGTTATAGCAGCATTTAGGAAATCACTTGTGTTTGAGTTTTTGTGGGCCATCAATTGACTTTGGTGACGATGATTTTGGATTACATTGTACATTTTATACACGTATTTTATATCGCCTTTCGCAAACCTTCATTTTTTCATCTATAGCCGCATTTAGGAAGCCGCTCGTCTTTGAGTTTTCTAGGGACATCAATCAACTTGATAACTACGATTGTGGATTGCACTGTAGTTGTCCATTTTGTATGCATATTTTCTATCGCCTTTCATAAACCTTGAATTTTTAATAAGTTATAGCCAAATTAAGGAAATCGCTTGTCTTTGAGTTTTCGTGGGCCATCGATCAACTTTAGTGACTACGATTATGGATTGTACTGTAGTTGTGCATTCTATACACGTATTTTCTATTGCCTTTCGCGAACCTTTATTTTTGTTGAGTTACAACTGCATTGAGGAAAACTCTCGTGTTTGAGTTTTCTTGGGCTGGCAATCAACTTTGGTGACTACGATTGTGGATTACACTTTAGTTGTGTATTCTATACGCGTATTTTCTATTGTTTTTCATTAACCTTCATTTTTTTTGAGTCATAGCCGCACGTAGGAAACTGCTCGTGTTTAAGTTTTCATGGGCCATTGATCTACTTTGTTGACTACAATTGTGGATTGCAATGTAGTTGTCCATTCTATATGTGTATTTTCTATTGCCTTTCGTGAACCTTCATTTTTTGTTGAGTTATATCTACATTGTGGATTGTACCGTAATTGTGTATTCTATAGAGATATTTTTATTCGCCTTTCATGAACCTTCACTTTTTTTTGAGTTATAGCCGTATTTTGGAAACCACTTGTATTGATTTCATGGGACAACAATCAAATTCGTGACTACGATTGTGGATTGCACTATAGTTGTCAATTTTGTATGAGTATTTTTTTTCGTCTTTTGTGAACTTTCATTTTTTGTTGAGTTATACCCACATTTGGGAAACCACTCATGTTTAAAATTTCCTTGGCCATCGATCAACTTTGGTGACTATGCTTGTAGATTACATTGTAGGTGTGCATTGTATACGCGTATTTTCTATTGCCTTTCTTGAATCTTCATTTTTTATTGAGTTATATCCACATTTAGGAAACCATTTGTGTTTGAGTTTTCGTGGGCCATCGATCAATTTTATTGATTACGATTGTGGATTGCAATGTAGTTGTGCATTCCATACTCATATTTTTAGTTGGCTTTCAAGAACCTTCATTTTTTGTTGAGTTATAGCCACATTTAGGAAAACGCTCATGTTTGAGATTTCATGGACCAGAAATCAACTTTGGTGATTACGATTGTGGATTGCACTGTAGTTGCACATTCTAAATGCATATTTTTAATTTCCTTCACGAACCTTCATTTTTTGTTGAGTTACAGCTGCGTTTAGGAAATCACTCATGTTCAAATTTTCATGGGCCATCGATCAACATTGGTGACTACGATTATGGATTACATTGTTGTCATGTATTCTATACACATATTTTCTATCGCCTTTCACCTTCAATTTTCATTGAGTTATAGCCGTACTTAGGAAACCGCTTGTGTTTAAGTTTTCGTTGAACCTTAAACATAGGTTCAAGAAAGGTGATAGAAAATACATGTGCGAACCTTTGTTTTTGTTGAGTTGTAGCCACATTTAGGAAACCACTCGTGTTTGAGTTTTCCTTGGCCATCTATCAAATTTGGTGACTACGCTTGTGGATTACACTATAGGTGTGCATTCTATATGCGTATTTTATGTTTCCTTTTGCGACTCTTCTTTTTTTGTTGACTTGTAGCCACATTTAGGAAACTGTTCGTTTTTGAGTTTTCGTGGGCCATTGATCAACTTTGGTGACTACGATTGTGGATTGCACTTTAGTTGTGCATTTTGTATGCATATTTTTAATTGCCTTTCATGAACCTTTATTTTTTGTTGAGTTATAGCCACATTTATGAAAACTCTCGTGTTTGAATTTTTGTGGGCCATCGATCAACTTTGGTGATTACAATTGTGGATTTCACTATAGTTGTGTATTTTGTGAGCATATTTTTAATTTCCTTTCACGAACCTTCATTTTTTGTTGAGTTATAGCCGCATTTATGCAAACTCTCGTGTTTGAATTTTCATGGGCCATCGATCAACTTTGGTGATTACAATTGTGGATTTCACTGTAGTTGTCCATTATGTACACATATTTTCTATCACCTTTTGTGAACCTTCCTTTCTTTTTGAGTTATAGCCGCATTCATGAAACAGATCGAGTTTGAGTTTTTGCGGGCCATCGATCAACTTTGGTGAGTACGATTATCGATTGTACTATAGTTGTGCATTTTGTATGCATATTTTAAATCGCCTTTCACAAACCTTCATTTTTTGTTGAATTATAGCCATATTTCAGAAACCGCTTTTATATTAGTTTTCATTGGCCATCGATCTACTTTCGTGACTATAGTAGTGGATTGCACTATAGTTGTCCAATCCATATCTATATTTTCTATCACCTTTCGTGAACCTTCATTTTTCATTGAGTTATTGCTGCATTGATGAAACCGCTTGTGTTTGAGTTTTCCTGGGCCATCGATCAACTTTGGTGACTACGATCGTTGATTGCACTATAGTTCTCCATTCTGTACACATGTTATTTTATCTCCTTTTTTGAACCTTCATTTTTTATTGAGTTTTAGCCGCATTTAGCAAATCGGTCCTGTTTCAATTTTTGTGCGCCATCAATCAACTTTGGTGACTACAATTGTGGATTACACTTTAGTTCTGCATTCTATGCTTCTATTTTCTATCGTCATTCACGAAACTTCATTTTCTGTTGAGTTATACCCCCGCATTTAAGAAAATGGTCACCTTTGAGTTTTTTTGGGCCATCAATCAGCTTTGGTGACCATGATTGTGGATTGCACTATAGTTGTGCAATCTATATGCATATTTTCTATTGCTTTTGATGAACCTTCATTTTTAGTTGAGTTATAGCCGCATTTAGAAAATTGCTCATGTGTAAGTTTTCGAGGGCCATTGATCAACTATGGTGACTACGATTGTGTATTGCATTGTAGTTGTCCATTCTCTACATGAATTTTCTATCGCCTTTCGTGAACCTTCATTTTTTATTGAGTTATAGCCACATTTAGAAAATCGCTTATGTTTGAGATTTCGTGGGCCATCATTCAAATTTTGTGACTATGATTGTGGATTACACTATAGTTGTACATTCTATACAGATATTTTCTATTACCTTTCACGAACCTTTATATTTTTTTGAGTTATAGCCATATTTAGGAAACCACTTGTGTTTGAGTTTTTGCTGGTCATCAATTAACTTTGGTGACTATGATTGTGGATTTCACTATAGTTGTCCATTATGTACACTTATTTTCTACCACCTATTCTGAACCTTCATTTTTTATTGAGTTATAGCCACATTTAGAAAATCACTCGTGTTTAAGATATAGCCACATTTAGGAAACCATTCATGTTTGAGTTTCTGTGGGTCATTAATCAACTTTAGTGACTATGATTGTGGATTGTATTGTAGCTGGGCATTTTGTTCGCATATTTCTAATCGCCTTTCGCGAACCTTCATTTTTTTTTGAGTTATAGTTTCATTTAGGAAACCGGTCAAGTTTGAGTTTTCGTGGGCCATCGATCAACTTTAGTGAAAACACTTATCGATTACACTATAGTTTACCATTCTATACACATATTTTCTCCTGGTTTTCATGAACCTTCATTTTTCTGCACTTAGGAAACCGCTTGAGCGTGTTTTAGTTTTTGTGGGCCATAGATCAACTTTGGTGACTACTAATTTGGATTGCACTATAGTAGTCCATTTTGTACATGTATTTTCTATTCCCTTTCATGAACCTTCATTTTGTTCAGTTATATGGTTAGTAACTGATCGAGTTTGCGTTTTCTTGGGTCATCAATCAACTTTTGTGACTACGATCGTGAATTGTACTATAGTTTTGCATTTTATATGCATATTCTTAATCGCCTTTTGCAAACCTTCATTTTTTTTTAGTTATAGCTGTATTTAGGAAACTGATCGTATTTGAGTTTTTATGGGCCACTGATCAACTTGACTACGATTGTGGATTGCACTATAGTTGTCTAATCTGTATGCGTATTTCCTATCCCCTTTCGCGAACATTCATTTTTTGTTGAGTTGTAGTCGCATTTAGGAAACTACTCTTGTTTTAGTTTTCCTAAAGCCATCAATCAACTTTGGTGACTACGATTGTAAATTGCACTATAGTTGTCCATTTTGTATGTGTATTTTCTATGACCTTTCGGGAACCTTCATTTTTTTTTGAGTTATACCCGCATTTAAGAAACCGCTCATGTTTTGAGTTTTCAAAGGCCATCGATAATCTTTGGTGACTACGCTTATGGATTACACTGTAGTTGTGCATTCTATACGTGTATTTTATATTTCCTTTCGTGAACCTTCATTTTTTGTTGGGTTAGAGCCGCATTTAGGAAACCGCTCATGTTTGAGTGTTTTCAGGCCATCGATCAGCTTTGGTGAGTATGATTGTCAATTGTACTATAGTTGTGCATTCTATATGCATATTTTTAATCACCTTTCATGAACCTTCATTTTTTGTTGAGTTATAGCCGCATTTAGGAAACCACTCGCGTTTGAGTTTTTGTGGGCCACTGATCAACTTTGGTGAATATGATTACGTATTACACTGTAGTTGTCCATTTTGTACATGTATTTTCTATTGCCTTTTGTCAACCTTTCATTTTTATTAAGTTATAGCCGCTTTTAGGACATTGCTCCTGTTTGAGTTTTTGTGGGCCATCGATCAACCTTGGTGACTACAATTGTGGATTACACTGTAGTTGTGCATTCTATACACTTATTTTCTATAGCCTTTCACGATCCTTTATTTTTTGTTGTGTTATAGCCGCATATATGAAAATGCTCGTGTTTAAATTTTCTTGGGCCATCAATCAACCTTGGTGGCTACGATTATGGATTACACTGTAGTTGTGCATTCTATATGCGTATTTTCTATCACTTTTCGTGAACCTTCATTTTTTGTTGAGTTATAGCCGCATTTAAGAAACTGCTCGTGTTTGAGTTTTCGTGGGCCATCAATCAACTTTCATGACTATGATTGTGGATTTCCGCATTTAGGAAAGCGATCGACTTTAACTTTTTGTAGGCCATCGATCAACTTTGTTGACTACGCTTGTGGATTTCACTATAGTTGTGCATTCTATAAGAGTATTTTCTATCTCCTTTTGTGAACCTTTACTTTTTGTTTAGTTATAGCCACATTTAGGAAAATGTTTGTGTTTAACTTTTCTTGGGCCATCGATCAACTTTAGTGACTACAATTGTGGATTACAATGTAGTTGTGCAATCTATACGTGTACTTTCTATTGTCTTTCGCGAACCTTCATTTTTTGTTGAGTTAAGCTGCATTTAGGAAATCGCTCATGTTTGAGTTTTTTTGGGCCATCGATCAACTTTGGTGACTACGATTGTGGATTGTACTGTAGTTGTTCATTGTATACACATATTTTTAATCACCTTTCACGAACCTTCATTTTTTGTTGAGTTATAGCAAAAATTTTGAAACCACTCATGTTTCAATTTTTGTGGGCCATCGATCAACTTTGGTCACTACGCTTGTGGATTACAATGTAGTGCATTTTATTCACATATTTTCTATCACCTTTCATGAATCTTCTTTTTTGTTGAGTTATAGCCGCATTTAGGAAATTGCTCAAGTTTCAATTTTTGTAGGCCATGAATCAACTTTGGTGACTACAATTGTTGATTGTAATGTAGATATACATTTTGTATGCATATTTTTTTAATCGCCTTTTAGGAACCTTCAGTTTTGGTTTGAGTTATAGCCGCATTTAGGACAACGCTCATGTCTGAGTTTTTTTGGGCCATCGATCAACTTTGGTGACTACAATTGTGGACTACATTGTAGTTGTGCATTTTATATACATATTTTCTTCCACCTTTCGTGAACCTTCATTTTTCGTTGTGTTCTATCTGCACTTAGGAAATCACCTATTTTTGAGTTTTCATCAGCCATCGATCAACTTTGGTGACTACAATTGTGGATTGCATTGTAGTTGTCCATTTTTTATGTTTATTTTCTATCGCTTTCAATGAATCTTCATTTTTGTTGAGTTATAGCCGCATTTATTTAACCGCTCGAGTTTGAGTTTTCACGGGCCATAGATCAACTTTGGTGACTACGCATGTGGATTACACTATAGTTGTGTATTCTATAAGCGTATTTTCAATCTCCTTTCATGAACGGTCATTTTTCATTGAGTTATATCCACATTTAGGAAATCGTTCATGTTCAAGCTTTCGTGGACCATCGGTCGCGCTCGGTGACTATGGTTTGGGATTGTACTATAGTTGGGCATTCCATACACCTATATTCCATCGCCTTTTGTGAACACTCATTTTTTGTTGATTTTTAGTTGCATTTAGGAAACCTCTC
This sequence comes from Sequoia sempervirens, assembly GCA_007258455.2. Lineage (NCBI taxonomy): Eukaryota > Viridiplantae > Streptophyta > Pinopsida > Cupressales > Cupressaceae > Sequoia > Sequoia sempervirens. The sequence continues at coordinate 4,871,950 of VDFB02000020.1, forward strand.
ATGTTCAAGCTTTCATAGACCATCGGTCACGCTAGGTGACTACAATTTGGGATTGTAATACAATTGGGCATTCCATACACATATTTTCCATTACTTTTTGCAAATGCTCATTTTTCATTGTGTTATAGCCCCATTTAGTAAACTGCTCATTTTCAAGATTTTATGGACCATCGGTCACGTTCGGTGACTACGCTTTGAGATTGTACTATGGTTGGGAATTTTGCACACCTATTTTTCATTGCCTTTCTCGAACACTCATTTTTCATTCATTTATAGCCACATTTAGGAAACCACTCGTGTTCAAGCTTTCGTGGACCATCAGTCGTGTTTTGTGACTATGGTTGGGCATTATGTATGCCTATTTTCCATCACCTTTTGTGAACGCTCATTTTTCGTTGAGTTATAGCCACATTTAGGAATCTGCTCATGTTCGAGCTTTCATGGACTATTGGTCGCAATCGGTGAATACAATTTGTGATTGTACTGTGGTTGGACATTTTGTATGCCTATTTTCCATCGCCCTTTTCAAAATCTCATTATTTGTTGGGTTATTGCCAAATTTAGGAAATCACTCATGTTTGAGATTTCATGGACCATAGGTTTCATTCGATGACTACAGTTTGGCATTGTACTACAATTGGGCATTTCGTAAAACTATTCTACATCGCCTTTCGTGAACACTGATTTTTCGTTGAGTTATAGCCACATTTAGGGAATCACTCGAGTATGAGATTTCATGGACCATCGGTCAACTTTGGTGGCTATGGTTTGGGATTGTAGTACGGTTGGGCATTTCGTATGCCTATATTCCTTTTCCTTTTGTGAAAGCTTATTTTTCATTGAGTTATAGCCACATCTAGGAGACCGCTCATGTTTGACCTCTTGTGGACCATCAATCACGTTCAGTGACTAAACTTTGAGATTTTACTATGAATTGGCAATCGGTACACCTATATTTTGTTGCCTTTCATGAACGTTCATCTTTTGATTGATTTTTTGCTACATTTAGGAAACCGTTCATGTTCGAGCTTCCGTGGACCATCGGTCATCTTTGGTGACCATAATTTGGGATTGTATTCCATCACCCTTCATGAAAGCTCATTTTTTGTTGAGTTATAGCCTCATTTAGGAAATCACTCATGTTCAACCTTTCGTGGACCATCGATCACATTCTGTGACTACAGTTTGGGATTGTAATACAATTGGGTATTACATACGCGTATATTCTGTCACCTTTCACAAAAGCTCATTTTTCATTGAGTTATAGCAACATTGAGGAAATTGCTCGTGTTCGAGCTTTCGTCGACCTTCAGTCATGTTTGGTGACTACAGTTTAGGCTTGTACTATGGCTGGAAATTTTGTAAGCCTATTTTCCATTTTCTTTCACGAACACTCATTTCTCATTGAGTTATAGCCGCATTTAGGAAACTACTCGTGTTCAAGCTTTCTTGAACCATAAGTTGCGTTCAATGACTATGGTTTCGGATTGTGCCATAGTTGGCCATTCTGTACGCTTATTTTTCTTTGCCTTTCACAAAAGGTCATTTTTCATTGAGTTACAACATTTTGGAAACTGCTTATGTTCAAGCTTTCGTGGACCATCAGTTGTGTTTGGTGACTATAGTTTGGGATTATAGTACGGTTGGGCATTCCATACACCTATTTTTGATTGCCTTTCATGAATACTCATTTTTCATTCAATTACAACTGCATTCGGGAAACTGCTCCTGTTCAAGCTTTCGTTGACCATTGATTGCATTCGGTGAGTAGTTCGGGATTTTATTATAGTTGGGCATTCTGTATGCCTATTTTCCATCATGATTCAAAAACACTCATCTTTCATTGAATTATAGCCGCATTTAGGAAACCAATCATGTTCGATCTTTTGTGGACCATCGATTGCATTCGGTGACTACGATTTGGGATTGTACTATTGTTGGGCATTTCCTACACCTCTATTCCATCACCTTTTGTAAATGCTCATTTTTTATTGAGTTATAGCCGCATTTATAAAACCACTCATGTTCGAGCTTTCATGGACCATGGGTCACGTTTGGTTACTACGGTTTGGGATTGTAGTATGATTGGGAATTTTGTATGCCCATTTTCCATCACCATTCATGAACACTCATATTTTGTTGAGTTATATCCGCATTTAGAAAACTGCTCGTGTTCGAGCTTTTGTGGACTATCGATCGCATTTGTTGACTATGGTTTGGGCTTCTACTATGGTTGAGCATTTTGTACTCCTATATTCCATCTCCTTTCAGGAACACTCTTTTTTTGTTGAGTTATAGACACATTTAGGAAACTACTCATGTTCAAGTTTTTACGGACCATTGGTCATGTTCGGTAACTATGGTTTTGAACTATATTATGGTTTGCCATTATGTATGCCTATATTCCATCACCTTTTGAAAGCACTCATTTTTCATTGAGTTTTAGCCGTATTTAGGAATCCACTCATGTTCGACCTTTCATGGACCATCAGTCACATTTGATGACTATGGTTTGGGATTGTACTATGGTTGGGCATTCTGTACACCTATATTCCATTGGCTTTTTTAAAAGCTCATTTTTCCTCGAGTTATAGTTCCATTTAGGAAACGTGTTTGAACTTTTGTGGACCATCAGTCATGTTTGGTGACTACGGTTTGGGATTGTGCTATAGTTGTGCATTCCATATGCCTATTTTCATCACCTTGTACGAATGCTCATTTTTTGTTGAGTTAAGCCACATTAGGAAACCACTCGTGTTCGAGCTTTCATGGACCATCGGTTGCATTCGGTAACTACAGTTTGGGATTGTATAACAGTTAGGAATTCCATAAAACTATTTTCACTCATTTTTTCTTCAGTTAGAGCCACATTTAGAAAATCCCTTATGTTCAAGATTTTGTGGACTATTGGTCGTGTTTAGTGACTACGGTTTGGTATTGTATTAGGGTTGGGCATTTCATACGCCTATTTTCTATCGCCTTTTGGGAATGCTTATTTTTCATTGAGTTATATCCACCTGAAGATTCATGAAAGGCAATTGAAAAATAGTGTACAAAATGTACAACCATAGTACAATCCACAATCTTGGCCACCAAAGTTCATCGACAGCCCAAAAAAACTCAAACATGGGAAATTTCCTAAAGGCAGCTATAACTCAACAAAAAATTAAGGTTTGTGAAAGGCAATGGAAAATTAGCATGTAAAATACACAACTGTAGTACAATCCATAATTGTAGTCACCAAAGTTGATCGATGGCCCATGAAAACTCAAACATGAGCAATTTCCTAAATGCGTATATAACTAAATAAAAAATGAAGGTTTGCAAAAGGTGATGGAAAATTAGCATGCATAATGCACACCTATAATACAATACACAATTGTAGTCACCAAAGTTGATTTGTGGCCCACGAAAAATCAAACATGAGTAGTTTCCTAAATGCGGCTATAAGTCAGCAAAAAATGAAGCTTTGTGAAAGGCAATATAAAATTAGCATGCAGAATGCACAACTGTAGCACAATTCAGAATCGTAGTCACCAAAGTTGATAGACGGCTTAGGGTATGTGAAAGATCATGATGGGCCAAAAAGTGGCAATATGATGGGTATCTGTAGGGTATGTGGCTAATAACATTTTTTTTAACCAAAATTGATGAAACAAAAAAGGGTTTTTAAAGGGGATTCTAAGCTTTCCACCAATATAAATTATGTTTTACTTTGTATTTAATAAATAATTATTATTAATTTTATATTTGAGTTACAACTAAAGTCCTAATTGATAGGTTGATTGAAAAACATCTATAACTTTAAAACGGTATCATATTTTTTGAATCTAAAACATGCTTCACATACTATAGGATTAAAAAAATTGAATTTCATTAAGTTTCGACAGAGCTAAGGTGGTTAGACATACAAATTTTTTATATTTTTTAAAAGTTGTAATAAAAAATTCATAATTAATTATTTACTAGGAAGAAAATTTCAAAAAAATATGCAACACATTGGGACATGAGTCCTCTACTTATATCTAAAATCTTATAAATAATATTATCATTTTATTGTGGTTATGGTGGTTAGACAAACACCTACTTCTTAATTTATCCCTAAAATTTAATTACTAATGCATTCAAATTTCAAATTTTTGCCAAATAGATTCTTTTTTTTAAATAAACCTAGTAGTTTAGAAACTACATTCAATTTGCTATAGATTATATTCTTACATATTTTTAAAATAATATATATAAATTATTCAATTTTTTACATCAAATTGCCTAAGTCTAATTTTTTCAGAACTTTTTGCCACTTAAGGGCCTATTTTTTCCATGATGATCCTGCACATTCCCCCCATGAAAACTCAAACACGAGTAATTTTTTAAATGTAAATATAAAACTCAACAAAAAATGAAGGTTCGCAAAAGGCGATTGAAAATTAGCGTCCAGAATGCACAACTACAATACAATCCACAATCATAGTCACCAAAGTTGATCAATAGCCCATGAAAACTCAAACCTGAGTGGTTTCCTAAATGCGGTCATACTGCACAATTGTAGTAAAATCCACAATCGTAGTCACCAAAGTTGACCGATGGCCGACAAAAACTCGAACACTGATGGTTTCATAAATGCGAGTATAACTTTTAAAAAAAATGAAGGTTCACAAATGGTGATGAAAAATTAGCCTACATAATGCAAAACTGTTGTAAAATCCACAATCGTACTAACCAAAGTTGCTCGATGGCCAACAAAAACTCAAACCTGAGTGGTTTCTTATGTGTGGCAATAACTCAACAAAAATTAAAGCTTCATGAACGGCGATGGAAAATTAGCATGTAAAATGCACAACTACACTACAATCCACAATTGAAGTAACAAAGTTGCTCAATGGCCCACGAAAACTCAAACATGAGCGGTTTACTAAATGTGCCTATAACTAAACAAAAAATGAAGGTTCGTGAAAGGCAATGGAAAATTAGATTGTAGAATGCATAATAGTAGTACAATCAACAATCGTAGTCACCAAAGTTGATCGATGGCCCACAAAAACTCAAAGATGAGCGGTTTCCTAAATGTGGCTATAACATAACAAAAAATTAAGGTTTGTTAAAGACAATGGAAAATTAGCATGTAGAATGCAAAACAATAGTACAATTCACAATTGTATTCACCAAAGTTGATCAATGGCCCATGAAAAATCAAACACAAGCAGTTTGTTGAATGCTGCTATAACTCAACAAAAAAAGAAGGTTCGCAAAATGCAATCTAAAATTCGTGTCTAGAATGATGCACAACTATAGTACAATCCATAATCATAGTCACCAAAGTTCATCGATGGACCACGGAAACTCAAACGCAAGCAGTTTCCAAAATTTGGCTATAGCTCAACAAAAAATGAAGGTTTGTGAAAGGCGATGAAAAATTAGTGAGCAGAATGCAGAACTAGAGTATAATCCATAATCATAGTCACCAAATTTGATTGATGGTCCATGAAAACTCAAACACAACCCGTTTCCTAAAGGCGATGGAAAATTAGCATACAGAATAATGCACAACTACAATACAATCCACAATCAGAGTCACCAAAGTTGATCGATGGCCCATGAAAACTCAAACATGAGCAGTTTCCTAAATGCAGCTACAACTCAATAAAAAATAAAGGTTGGCTAAAGGCATTGGAAAATTCGCATGCAGAATGCAAAACTGTAGTACAATCCACAATCATAGTCACCAAAGTTGATTGATGGCCCACGAAAATTCAAACATGATTAGTATCCTAAATGCGACTATAACTCAAAAAAACATGAAGGTTCACAAAATGCGATAGAAAATTAGCGTGCAGAATGCACAACTATAGTACAATCCACAATCATAGTAATCAAAGTTAATCAATGACCCGTGAAAACTCAAACACAAGCAATTTCCTAAATGTGGCTATAACTCACTAAAAAATAAAGGTTGGCAAAAGGTGATGGAAAATTACCATGTAAAATGCACAACTGCAGTACAATCCATAATTGTAGTCACCAAAGTTGATCGATGGCCCACAAAAATTCGAACACGATCAGTTTCCTAAATGCAACTATAACTCAAAAAACAATGAAGGTTCATGAAAGGCAATGGAAAATTAGTGTTAGAATGCACAACTGTAGTACAATCCATAATTGTAGTCATCAAAGATGATTGACGAACCATGAAAACTCAAACATGAGTGGTTTCCTAAATGCAGCTATAACTCAAAAAAAAATAAAGGTTCGTGAAATGCATAACTATAGTACAATCCACAATCGTAGTCAGAAAAGTCGAACGATTGCCAACAAAATCTAAAAATGTGTGGTTTCCTAATTGCGGTTATAACTCAACAAACAATGAAGGTTCACGAAAGGCGATGGAAAATTAGAGTTTAGAATGCACAACTTGAGTACAATCCACAATCGTAGTCACCAAAGATGATCGATGGTCCATGATAACTCAAACATGAGTGGTTTCCTAAATGCAGCTATAAGTCAACAAAAATGGAGATTTGCAAAACATGATGGAAAATAAGCATGCAGAATGCACAAATGCAGTACAATCCACAATCGTAGTCACCAAAGTTGATTCATGGCCCATGAAAACTCAGACACGAGTGGTTTCCCAAAATGTGACTATAACTCAACAATAAATTAAGGTTCACAAAAGGCGATGTAAAATTAGCATGTAGAATGATGCAAAACCATAGTACAATCCACAATCGTAGTCACCAAAGTTGATCATTGACCCACGAAAACTCAAACACGACTGGTTTCATAAATGTGGCTATAATTCAACAAAAAATGAAGGTTGGGAAAAGGTGATAGAAAATTAGCATGCACAATACATAACTATAGTACAATCCACAATCGTGGTCACAAAAGTGAATTGACGGTCCAAAAAAACTCAAACACGATTAGTTTCCTAAACGCGGCAATCACTCAACAAAAAATAAAGGTTGGCCAAAGGTGATGGAAAATTAGCATTCAGAATGAACAACTGCAATACAATCCACAATCGTAGTCACTAAAGTTGATAGATGGCCCACAAAAACTCAAACATGAGCGGTTTCATAAATGCAGCTATAACTCAACAAAAAATGAAGGTTTAGAAAGTCAATGAAAATTTTGTATGCCAGAAATGCAAAATTGCAGTACAATCGACAATCATAGTCACCAAAGTTGATCGATGGCCCAAAAAAATTCAAACATGAGTTATTTCCTAAATGCAAGTATAACTCAACAAACAATTAAGGTTCATGAAAGGCAATACAAAATTAGCTTGCAAAATTCACAACTGCAGTACAACCCACTATCGTAGTCATCAAAGTTGATCGATGACACAAAAAAACTCAAAAAACACAAACAGTTTCCTAAATACGGCTATAAGTCAACAAAAAAATGGAGGTTCACGAAAGGTGATGGAAAATTAGTTTGCAAAATGCACAACTACAGTACAATCCAATATTATAGTCACCAAAGTAGATCAATGGCCAACAAAATCTAAAAAGGGTGTGGTTCCCTAATTGCGGCTATAACTCAACAAAAAATGAAGGTTCACAAAAGGCGATGGAAAATTAGCGTGTAGAATGCACAACTGTAGTACAATCCACAATCGTAGTCACCAATGTTGATCGATGGACAACGAAAACTGAAACACGAGCAGTTTCTTGAATGCGACTATAACTCAACAAAAATGGAGATTCAAGAAAGATGATGGAAAATTAGTGTGCAAAATGCACAACTGGAGTACAACCAACAATTGCAGTCACCAAAGTTGACTGGCAGCCCATGAAAAACTCAAACATGAGTGGTTTCCTAATTACAGCTATAACTCAACAAAAAATGAAGGTTCACAAAAGGTGATTGAAAATTAGCAAACAAAATGCACAATTGCATTACAATCCACAATTGTATTCACTAAAGTTCATCAATGGCCTAGGAAAACTCAAACATGAGTGGTTTCCTAAATGCAGCTATAACTAAACAAAAAATGAAGGTTTACGAAAGGCGATGGAAAATTAACCTGTAGAATGCATAACTGTAGTACAATCCACAATTGTCTTCACCAAAGATGATCGATAGCCCATGAAAACCCAAACATGAGTGATTTCCTAATGCAACTATAACTTACGAAAAAAGGAAGGTTCATGAAAGGCGATGGAAAACTAGCGTACAAAATACATAACTGCAATACAATCCACAATTGTTGTCACCAATGTTGAAAGATGGCCCAGGAAAGATAAAACATGCGAGGTTTCCTAAATGCCACTATAACTCAACAAAAAATGAAGGTTCATGAAAGCTAATGGAAAATTAGCATGTAGAATGCAAAACTACAGTACAATCCACAATCGTAGTCACCAAAGTTGATTGATCACTCTCGAAAACTCAAACACAAGTTGTTTCGTAAATGGGGCTATAACTGAAAAAAAAATTGAGGTTAGTCAAAGGCGATGGAAAATTAACATGCAAAATGCATAACTACAATACAATACACAATCGTAGTCACCAAAAGTTTTAATTGATGGCCCATTAAAACTCAAACACAAGTCATTTCCTAAATGTGGCTATAACTCAATAAAAAAATTAAGGTTCGCAAAAGGCGATGTCAAATTAGCATGCAAAATGATGCAAAACTGCAGTACAATCCACAATCATAGTGACCAAAGTTGATCGATGGCCCACGAAAACTCAAACATGAGTAGTTTCAAAAATGCTGCGATAACTCAACAAAAAATGATGGTTCATGAAAGGCAAGGAATAATTAGTGTGCAAAATGCAAAACCATAGTACAATCCACAATCGTAGTCACCAATGTTGAACAATGGCCCACGAAAACTCAAACATGAGAGGTTTTCTAAATGTTGCTATAACTCAACAAAAGATGAAAAATTAGCATGTTGAATTCACAACAGTAGTACAATCCACAATCATAGTCACCGAAGTTCATCAATGGCCCACGAAAACTCAAACACGAGCAGTTATCTAAATGCGGCTATAATTCAAGAAAAAATGAAGGTTCGCAAAAGCCGATAGAAAATTAGCATGCAAAATGTATAAATGTAGTACAATCCATAGTCGTAGTCATAAAAAATACTTATGGCCCACGAAAACTCAAACATGAGAGGTTTCCTAAATGCAACTATAACTAAAAAAAATGAAGGTTGGTCAAAGGCGATGAAAAATTAGCGTGCAGAATGCACAGCTGCAGTACAATCCACAATCGTAGTCACCAAAGTTGATCGATGGCCCATGAAAACTCAAACACAAGCAGTTTGCTAAATGTGGCTATAACTTAACAAAAAGTGAAGGTTCACGAAACATAATGGAAAATTAGCATGTAGAATGCACAACTGTAGTACAATCTGCAATCGTAGTCACTAAAGTTGATTGATGGTCCACAAAAACTCAAACACGAGCAATTTCGTAAATGTGGCTATAACTCAATGAAAAATAAAAGTTCACAAAAGGTGACGGAAAATTAGAGTGCAAAATGCACAACTATAGTACAATCCACAATCATAGTTACCAAATTTGATCAATGGCCCATGAAATCTCAAACACGAGTGGTTTCCTAAATGTAGCTATAAATAAATAAAAAATGAAGGCTCGCGAAAGGTGATGGAAAATTAGTGTGCAGAATGTATAACTATAGTACAATCCACAATCGTAGTCACCAAACTTGAGCGATGCCCCATAAAAACTCAAACATGAGAGGTTTCCTAAATGAAGCTATAACTCAACAAGAAAATGAAGGTTCACGAAAGGTGATGGAAAATTAGCATGCAAAATGTATAATTGTAGTACAATCTACAATCGTAGTCACAAAAGTTCATCAATGGCCCACAATAACTCAAACAAGATCAGTTTACTAAATGTAGCTATAACTCAACAAAAAATGATGGTTCATGAAGGTAATGGAAAATTAGTGTGTAGAATGCACAACTTTAGTACAATCCACAATCGTAGTCACATAAGGAGTTTCGTAAATGTAGCTATAATTGAATGAAAAATGAAAGTTCACGAAAGGTGATGCAAAATTAGCGTGCAAAATGCACAACTGCAGTACAATCCACAATCATAGTCACCAAAGTTGATTGAGGGCCCACGAAAACTCAAACACGAGCGGTTTCCTAAATGCAACTATAACTTAGGAAAAAATGAATGTTCACAAAAGGCAATGAAAAATTAGCGTGCAGAATGCATAACAATAGTACAATTTACAATCATAATCACCAAAGCTGAAAGATGGCCCATGAAAACTCAAACACGAGAGGTTTCCTAAATGTGGCTAAAACTCAAAAAAAAATGAAGGTTCAAGAAAGGCAAAGGAAAATTAGCATGCATAATGCACAACTGCAGTACAATCCAAAATCGTAGTCACCAAAGTTGATCGATGTCCCACAAAAACTCAAACACGAGCAGTTTTCTAAATGCGGCTATAACTCAACAAAAAATGAAGGTTCGCAAAAGGTGATAGAAAATTAGCATGCATAATGCATAATTACAGTACAATCCACAATCATAGTCACTAAATTTGATCGATGGCCCATGAAAACTCAAACACAATCTGGTTTCCTAAATGCAGCTATAACTCAACGAAAAATGAAGGTTCACAAAAGGAGATTAAAAATTAGCATGTAGAATGCACAAGTGTGGTACAATGCACAATCATAGTCACCAAAGTTGATCGATGTCCCATGAAAACTCAAACACGAGTGATTTCTGAAATGCACCTATAACTCGACAAAAAATGAAGGTTTAGGAAAGGTAATAGAAAATTAGGGTGGATAGTTTCACAACTGCAGTACAATTCACAATTGTAGTCACCAAAGTTGAACGATGGCCCATGAAAACTCAAACATGAGAGGTCTCCTAAATGCGGCTATAACTAAACAAAAAATGAAGGTTCACCTAAGGTGATAGAAAATTAGCGTCAAAAATGCAATAATGAAGTACAATCCACAATTGTAGTCACCAAAGTTGATCAATGTCCCACAAAAAGTAAAACATGAGTGCTTTTCCAAATGCGGCTATAATTCAACAAAAAATGAAGGTTCGTGAAAGGCGATGCAAAATTAGTGTGCAAAATACACAACTATAGTACAATCCATAATCGTAGTCACCGAAAATGATCGATGACCCACGAAAACTCAAACACGAGAGGCTTCCTAAATGTGTCTATCACTAAAAAAAATGAATGTTGCTCAAAGGTGATGGAAAATTAGCGTGCAAAGTACACAACTATAGTACAATCCAATATCGTAGTCACCAAAGTTGATCGATGGCCCATGAAAAATCAAACACGAGTAGTTTCCTAAATGCAGCTATAACAAAACAAAAAATGAAGGTTCATGAAAGGCAATTTAAAGTTAGCATCCAGAATGATGCACAACTACAATACAATCCACACTCGTAGTCACCAAAGTTGATCGCCAACCCAAGAAAACTCAAACATGAGCAGTTTCATAAATTTTAGATATAAAGTCAACAAAAAATGAAGGTTTACGAAAGGCGGTGGAAAATTAGCGTAGAGAATGCACAACTACAGTACAATCTAAAATCATAGTCACCGAAGTGGATCGATGGCCCACGAAAACTCAAACACGAGCAGTTTCCTAAATGCGGCTATAACTAAACAAAAAATGAAGGTTTGCGAAAGGTGATGGAAAATTAGCATGCAGAATGAACAACTACAGTACAATCCACAATTGTAGTCACCAATGTTGATCGATAACCCAAAAAAACTCAAACACGAGCGGTTTCCTAAATGCGGCTATAAGTTAATAAAAAATGAAGGTTCACGAAAGGCGATGGAAAATTAGCATGTAGAATGCATAATTGTAGTACAATCCACTCATAGTCACTAAAGTTCATCGATGGCCCAAGAAAACTCAAACACGATCGCTTTCCTAAATACGGCTATAACTCAACAAAAAATGAAGGTTCACGACAGCTAATGTAAAATTAGTGTGTAGAATGCACAACTGCAATACAATCCACAATAGTAGTCACCGAAGTTGATCGATGGCCCACAAAAACTCAAACATGAGTAATTTCATAAATGTGGCTATCAGTCAACGATAAATGAAAGTTCACAAAAGGTGATGGACAATTAGAGTGCAAAATGCACAACTATAGTACAATCCACAAAAGTAATCACCAAAGTTGATCAATGCCCCACAAAAACTCAAACACGAGTGGTTTTCTAAATGCGGTCATAACTCAACATAACATGAAGGTTCGTTAAAAGCGATGGAAAATTAGCCTAAAGAATGAACAAATGCAGTAGAATCCATAATCATAGTCACCAAAGTTGAACGATGGCCCAAGAAAACTCAAAAAAATGAACTTTCACAAATGCGGCTATAACTCAAAAAAATGAACTTTCATAAATGCGGCTATAACTCAAAAAAATGAACTTTCACAAAAGGCGATGGAAAGTTATCGTGTAGAATACACAACTACTGTACAATCCATAATCATAGTTAACAAAGTTGATGAATGATCTACAAAAAGTCAAACACAATCAGTTACATAAATGGCTATAACTGAACAAAAAATGAAGGTTCGCAAAAGGCGATGGAAAATTAGCATGCAGAAAGCACAACAGTAGTACAATCCACAATCCTAGTCACAAAAGTTGATCGATGGCCAATTAAATCTCAAACACAAGCGGTTTCCTAAATGTGGCTATAACTCAACAATTAGCGTGCAAAATAAACATCTATAGTACAATTAACAATCGTAGTCACAAAAGTTGATCGATGGCCCACGAAATCTCAAACACGAGCGATTTCCAAAATACGGCTATAAATCAACAAAAAATGAACATTCGCAAAAGTAAATGTGTAGAATGCACAATTGTAGTACAATCCACAATCGTAGTCACCAAAGTTGATCAATGGCCCATGAGAACTCAAATACGAGTGGTTTCCCAAATGCGACATTGATCAATTTTGTTGACTACAATTGTGGATTGCACTATAGTTGTGCATTCTATACACATATTTTTAATTGCCTTTCAAGAACCTTCCTTTTTAGATGAGCTATAGCCACATTTAAGAAAAACACTCGTGTTTGAGTTTTCATGGGCCATCGATCAACTTCGGTAACTTCGATTGTGGATTACACTATAGTTGTGCATTCTATACACATAATTCTTTTTTACTTTCATAAACCTTCATTTTTTGTTGAGTCATAGCGACATTTAGGAAACCGCTCATATTTGAGTTTTTATGGGCCATCGATCAACTTTGGTGACTACGATTGTGAATTACACTGTAGTTGTGCATTCTATACTCGTATTTTATATCGCGTTTCACAAAACTTCATTTTTGGTTTTGTTATAGCCGCATTTACGAAAACACTTATGTTTTCGTGGGCCATCAATCAACTTTGATGAATAAGATAGTCGCGTTGAGGAAAACAATCATGTTTGAGTTTTTCTGGGCCATCAGTCAACTTTGGTGACTAGAATTGTGTATTTTTCTATAGTTGTGCATTGTGTATGCATACTTTTAATTTCCTTTCACGAACCTTCATTTTTTGTTTAGTTATAGCCGGATTTAGGAAAATGCTCGTGTTTGAGTTTTCATGGGCCATCGATCAACTTTGGTGACTATGATTTTTGACTACAGTTTAGTGGTGCATTCTATACGCGTATTTCCTATCACCTTTCATGAACCTTCATTTTTCGTTGAGTTATAGCCGCACTTAAAAAACCACTCGTGTTTGGGTTCTTGTGCGACATTGATCAACTTTGCTGACTACGATTGTCGATTCCACTCTAGTTGTCCATTTTGTATGGGTATTTTCTATCGCCTTTCGCGAACCTTCATTTTTTGTTGAGTTATAGCCGCATTTAGGAAATTGCTTGAGTTTGAGTTTTTGTGGGCCATCAATAAACTTTGGTGACTATACTTCTGCATTACACTGTAATTGTGCATTCTATAGACGTAGTTTCAATCACATTTCGAGAACCTTCATTTTTTTTAAAGTTATAGCCGCATTTAGGAAACCACTCGTGTTTGAGTTTTTGTGCACCATCGATCATCTTTCGTGACTATGAGTGTGGATTACACTGTAGTTTTGCATTCTATACACATATTTTCTATCTCCTTTCGTGAACCTTCATTTTTTGTTCAGTTATAGCATCATTTAGGAAACCGCTCCTGTTTGTGTTTTTTTGGGCCATCAATCAACTTTGGTGACTATGATCATGGATTCTACCGTAGTTGTGCATTTTGTATGCATATTTTTAATCGCCTTCCAAAAACCTTCACAAACCTTCATTTATTGTTGAGTTATAGCCACATTTAGGATTAACTTGGGTCACTACGATTGTGGATTACATTGAAGATGTGTATTCTATACATGTATTTTCTATCATCTTTCACAAACCTTCCTTTTTTGTTGAGTTATAGCTGCATTTAGGATACCACTTGTATTTGAGTTTTCGTGGACTATCGATCAACTTTTGTGAGTACGCTTGTGAATTACACTGTATTTGTGCATTCTATATGCATATTTTCTATCACCTCTCACAAACCTTAATTTTTGTTAAGTAATAGCCGCATTTAGAAAACCGCTCATGTTTGTGTTTTTGTGGGCCATCAATCAACTTTGGTAACTACGATTGAGTTATAGCCACATTTAGGAAACCACTCGAGTTTGAGTTTCTTTGGGCCAATGATCAAATTTGGTGACTATGCTTGTGGATTACACTATAGTTTTGCATTGTATACACATATTTTCTATCGCCTTTCACAAACTTCTTTTTCTGTCGGGTTATAGCCGCATTTAGGAAAATGCTCATGTTTGAGATTTCGTTGGCCATCAATCAACTTTACTAACTATGATTATGGATTGTAGCTTTGTTGTGCATTTTGTATGCATATTTTTAATCGCCTTTCAGGAAACTTCATCTTTTTTTTAGTTATAGCCGCATTTAGGAAACTGCTCTTCTTTGAGTTTTCTTGGGCCATCAATAAACTTTTGAGACTACAATTTCGGATTGCACTGTAGTTGTCTGTTCTATATGCATATTTTCTATCGCCTTTTGCTAACCTTCATTTTTTGTTGAGTTATAACTGCATTTAAGAAACCTCTTGAGTTTGAGTTTTCATGGGCCATCGATCAACTTTGGTTGTAATGCTTATGGATTACACTCTAGTTGTGCATTCTATACGCGCATTTTGTATTGTCTTTCATGAACCTTCATTTTTTGTTGAGTTATAGCTGCATTTAGGAAGCCCCTTGTGTTTGAGTTTTTTGTGGGCCTTTGATCAACATTGGTGATTATGATTGTGGATTATACTGCAGTTTTGCATTCTATATGCATATTTTCTATTGCCTTTTGTGAAGCTTCACTTTTTGTTGAGTTATATAACTGCATCTAGGAAACCGCTCATGTTTGAGTTTTTGTGGACCATCAATCAACTTTGGTGACTACGATTGTGGAATGTACTATAGTTGTGCATTTTGTACTCATATTTTTAATCACCTTTCACAAACCTTCAATTTTTGTTGAGTTAGAGCCACATTCAGGAAGCCCCTCATGTTTGAGTTTTCATGGGCCTTCAATCATGTTTGGAGACTATGATTGTGGATTGCACTATAGTTGTCCATTTTGTACGTGTATTTTCTATCGCCTTTCACGAACCCTAATTTATTGTTGAGTTATAGCCATATTTAGGAAACCGCTCTACTTTGAGTTTTCGTGGGTCATCGATCAACTTTGGTGATTATGCTTGTAAATTACACTGTAGTTGTGCATTCTATAAGCATATTTTCTATCACCTTTCGTGAACCTTTATTTTTTGCTTAGTTATACCCACACATAGGAAACTATTCGTGTTTGAGTTTTTAAGGGCCATCTACCAACTTTGGTGAATACAATTGTGGATTGCAATGTAGTTTTCCATTCTATATGCATATTTTCTATCGCCTTTAGTGAACCTTAATTTTTTTTTGAGTTATAGCTACATTTAGGAAACTACTCGTATTTGAGTTTTCGTGGGCCATCCATAAACTTTGGTGACTATGATTGTCGATTACACTATAGTTGTTCATTCTATACACGTGTTTTATATCGCCTTTCACGAACCTTCATTTTCGTTGATTTATAGTTGCTTAAAGGAAACTGCTCGTGTTCTAAAGAGACATGAATCATCCATTTTTTGAGACATTAAGTTTTTGAAAAATATTTTTTTGAAACGTAGAAGCAGTAGAGGTAACAAAGGCAAAAAATTTCAATCCTTTTATGAAAAATGGGATAAATGGGTTTTTTAGAGAATGTCATTCTGAGTAGACCCAGATCGTCATTTTTTCGAAAAACTAATATTTCACCAACATGAAAGAACCCCTCAGAAATAGAATCTATGAAACAATTTTTTTTTGGAAAATTGAAAATATAGGTTTTGTGGGTACTCATATTCTCAAGTGTCCCAGATCGTCCGGTTTTTCAAAAAATAAGTTCTTGAAAAAGATAGATTTTAAAAAAAAGTAGAAGCAGTGCAGGTAACAGAGGCAATTTTTTTTAATCTTTTAATGAAAAATCTGAGAAATTGGTTTTTCTAGAGAATGTCGTTATGAGTAGATGCAAATCTTCCTCTTTTCGAAAAACTAATTTTTGAAAAACATTAAGAACCCCTCAAATAATAGAATCTATGAAACAATTTTTTTTTTGGAAATCGAAATATGGTTATTATAGGTACTCGTGTGCTAAATGGACCCAGATTGTCTGTTTTTAAAAAAAATAAGTTATTCTTGAAAAAGATAAATGTTTTTGAAAAGTAGAAGCAGTGGAGGTAAAAAATGTAAATTTTTTGAATATTTTTTATGAAAAACTGAAGAAATGGGTTTTGTAGAGAATATCATTCTGAGTAGACACAAATCGTCCTTTTTTCGGAAAACTAATTTTTGACCAACATGCAAGAACCCCTCAAAAATATAATCTACAAAACAATTTTTTTGGGAAAATCGAAAATATGGGTTTTATAGATGCTCAAGAGCTCAAGAAACCCAGATTGTCCGTTTTAAAAAAATATAAGTTGTTCTTGAAAAAGATAGATTTTTTTGAAAAGTAGAACCATTAGAGGTAATAGAGGCAAAAATTTTGAATTTTTTTATCAAAAATATGATAAATGGGTTTTGTAGGGATTGTTGTTCTGAGAAGACCTAGATCATCTTTTTTTCGAAAAACTAATTTTTCACCAACATGCAAGAACCCATCTAAAAAAATTCTACAAATTTGGAAAATCTAAAATATGGGTTTTATAGGTGCCCATGTGCTAAAGAGACCTAGATTGTCTGGTTTTTGAAAAAAATATTTGTTCTTCAAAAACACAGATTTTTTTGAAAAGTAGAAGCAATAGAGGTAACCAAGACAAATTTTTTGAATCTTTTAATGAAAAATCTAAGAAATGGGTTTTCTAAAGAATGTCATTTTGAGTAGACCCAGATCGTCTCTTTTTGAAAAACTAAATTTTCACCAACATGCAAGAACCCCTCAAAAATAGAATCTACGAAACTATTTTTTTTGGAAAATTGAAAATATGGGTTTAATAGGTGTTTGTGTGCTTAGACCTAGATCGTTCATTTTTTGTAAAAAAACTTCTTGAAAAAGATATATCTTTTTGAAAAGTAGAAGCAATAGAGGTAACAGAAGCAAATTTTTTGATTCCTTTTATGAAAAATGGGTTTTGTAGACAATGCCATTCTCAGTAACACCCATATCGTCGTCTTTATGAAATACTAATAATTTACCAACATGCAAGAACCCCTCAGAAATAGAATCTACAAAAGAATTTTTTCTGGGTAAATCAAGAATATGGGTTTTATAGGTGCTTGTGTGCTCAAAGAGACCTAGATCGTTTGTTTTTTGAAAACCTAAGTTGTTTTTGAAAAAGAAAGATTTTTTTGAAAAGTAGAAGCATTCGAGGTAATAAAGGAAAATTTATTGAATCTTCTTATGAAAAATCTAAGAAATGGGTTTTGTAGAGATTGTATTTCTAAGCAGACTGAGATCGTCCTTTTTTTGAAAAACTAATTTTTAACAACATGCAAGAACCCCTCAAAAATAGAATCTAGAAAACTATTTTTTTTGGAAAAAATAGAATATGGATTTTATAGGTGCTCGTGTGTTGAAAAGACCTAGATCATCCTTTTTTTGAAAAAAAAAAGTTGCTCTTGAAAAAGATAGATTTTTTTAAAAATTAGTAGCAGTAGAGGTAATAGAGGCAAATTTTTTGAATCTTTTTATGAAATATTTGAGTAGACCTAGATCATCCTTATTTTCAAAAAATATTTTTTCACCAACATTCAAGAACCCCTCAAAAATAAAACCTATGAAACAATTTGCTTTGGAAAATTGAAAATATGGGTTTTATAGGTCTTCATGTGCTAAAGAGACCCAGATCGTTTGTTTAAAAAAAAAAATCTTTTTGAAAAAGATAGATTTTTTAGTAGTGGAGGTAATAGAGGCAAAGTTTTTCAATCATTTATGAAAAATGGGATAAATGGGTTTTGTAGAGAATGTGAATCTGAGTAGACCAAGAACGTCCTTTTCAAGAACCCCTCAAAAATAGAAACTACGAAACATTTTTTTTTGGGAAAATAAAAAATATGGGTTTTATAGCTACTCCTGTGCTCAAGAGACCCAGATTGTCCGGTTTTTAATCGGCTTTCACAAACCTTCATTTTTTGTCTAGTTATAGCCTTATTTAGGAATCCGCTCATATTTGAATTTTCGTCGGCCATTTTTGGTGACTACGATTGTGGATTACACTGTAGTTGTACATTATGAATGATAATTTTCTATCGCCTTTCATGAATCTTTATTTTTGGTTGAGTTATAACCGAATTTTGGAAACCACTCGTGTTTGAGTTTTTGTCGGCCATCGTTCAACTTTGGTGACTATGATTGTGGATTACACTATAGTTTTGCATTCTATATGTGTATTTTCTAACGACTTTCGCAAAGCTTCATTTTTCATTGAGTTTTAGCCACACTTAAGAAACTACTCGTGTTTGAGTTTTTGTGGGCCATCAATCAAATTTGGTGACTATGATTGTGGATTGCACTGTTGTTGTGCATTCTTTACGTGTACTATCTACAACCTTTCACTAACCTTCATGTTTTGTCGATTTATAGGAACATTTAGGAAAATGCTCTTGTTTGACTTTTCGTGGGCATGGATCAACTTCGATTACTACGATTGTGAACTACACTATAGTTGTGCATTCTATACGCATATTTTCTATCGCCTTCCATGAAAATTCATTTTTCGTTGAGCTATAATTGCACTTAAGAAACCACTCATGTTTCAGCTTTCGTGGGCCATTGGTCAAGTTTGGTGACTACGATTGTGGATGGCACTGTAGTTGTCCATTCTCTACGTGTATTTTCTCGCCTTTCGCAAGCCTTCATTTTTTGTTGTTATAGCCACATTTAGGAAACAACTAATGTTTTTGTTTTAATGGGCCATCGATCAACTTTGGTGACTATGATTGTGGATTGTATTGTAGTTGTGCATTTTGTACGAATATTTTTAATCACCTTTCATAATCCTTCATTTTATTTTGAGTTATAGCCACATTTAGGAAACCGCTCAAGTTTGAGTTTTCGTGGGGCATCGATCAACTTTGGTGACTACGCGTGTGGATTGCACTATACTTGTGCATTCTATATGTGTATTTTCTATTGCCTTTCGTGAACCTTCATATTTTGTTGAGTTTTCGTGAGCTATCGATTAACTTTGGTGACTATAATTGTGGATTAGACTGTAGCTGTGCATTCTATACGCGTATTTTCTATTGCCTTTCAGGAACATTATTTTTTCTTTGAGTTATAGCCGCACTTACGAGATGACTCGTGTTTGTGTTTTCATGGGCCATCAATTAAGTTTGGTTACTATGATTGTGGATTGCACTGTAGTTGTCCATTATGTATGGGTATTTGCTATAACCTTTCATCAACCTTCATTTTTTATTGAGTTATACCCGCAGTTAGGGAACCACTCATGTTTGAGTTTTCGTGGGCCATCGATCAACTTTGGTGACTACGATTGTGGATTATACTGTAGTTGTGTATTTTGTACGCATATTTTTAATCACCTTTCATGAACCTTCATTTTTTGTTGAGTTATAGCTGCATTAAGGAAAATGCTCATGTTTGAATTTTTCTGCGCTATCAATCAACTTTGGTGACTACGATTGTGTATTCACTGTAGTTGTGCATTCTATACACATATTTTCTATCTCTTTTCACGAACCCTCATTTTTTGTTGAGTTATAGCCGCATTTATGAAACTGCTCGTGTTTGAGTTTTCGTGGGCCATTGATCAACTTTGGTCACAACGATTGTGGATTGCACTATAGTTGTTAATTCTATACGCGCATTTTCTATCCCCTTTCATGAACCTTCATTTTTCATTTAGTTATAACCGTATTTAGGAAACCGCTCGTGTTTGAGTTTTTGTCGGCCATCGATCAACTTTGGTGACAACAATTGTGGATTGTATTGTAGTTGTCAATTCTATATGCATATTTTCTATTCCCTTTCGTGAATCTTCCTTTTTTTTAATGTTATATCCATATTTAGGAAATCATTCATGTTTGAGTTTTTGTGGGTGATTGATCAACTTGGGTACTACGCTTGTGGATTGTGTAGTTTAGCATTCTATACACGTATTTTCTATCACCTTTCATGAACCTTCATTTTTTGTTGGGTTATAGCCACATTTAGGAAACTGCTCATGTTTGACATTTTGTGGGCCATCAATCAACTTTCGTGACTACGATTGTGGATTAAACTGTAGTTGTACATTATATTCGTGTATTTTCTTTCGTGAACCATAATTTTTCGTTCAGTTATATCTGCACTTAGGAAACCACTTGTGTTTTTGTTTTCTTGGGCCATCTTTCAACTTTGGTGACTATGCTTGTGGATTACAATGTAATTGTGTATTCTATACGCATATTTTCTATCGCCTTTCGCGAACCTTGATGTTTTGTTGAGTTATAGCTACATTTAGGAAATCGCTCATGTTTGAATTTTCATGGGCAATTGATCAACTTTGGTGACTACGATTGTGGATTGCAATGTAATTGTGAATTCTATATACGTATTTTCTGTCCTCTTTTACGAACCTTCCATTTTCGTTCAGTTATAGCCGTATTTAGGAAACTGCTCATGTGTGTCAGTTTTTGTAGGCCATAGATGAACGTTGGTAACTACGATTGTGGATGGCACTGTAGTTGTCCATTCTCTACGTGTATGTTTTTTGAAATTTCGTGAACCTTATTTTTTCGTTGAGTTATAGCCGCATTTAGGAAACTGCTCATGTTTGAGTTTTTGTAGGCCAGTTTTTGAAAATTTTTGGACCATCGATTAAATTTGGTGACCACGATTATGGATTGTAACACAGTTGTGCATTCTACATTATAATTTTCCATCATCTTTCATGAACCTTCATTCTTTGTTGAGTTATAGCCACATTTAGGACACTATTCATGTTTGAGTTTTCATGGGCCATAGATCAATTTTTGTGACCACGATTGTGGATTGTATTGCAGTTGTGCATTCTACACGCTAATTTTCCATCATGTATTGCAAACCTTCATAATGTGTTCAGTTATAGCCACATTTAGGAGACCACTAGTGTTTGAGTTTTCGTGGGCTGTCGGTCAACTTTGGTGACTATGATTGTGGGTTGTACTATAGCTCTGCATACTACATGCTAATTTTACATCGCCTTTCGTGAACCTTCATTTTGTGTTGGGTTATAGCTGCATTTAGGAAACCACTCATGTTTGTGTTTTTGTGGGCCATCAATCAACTTTGGTGACTACGATTGTTGATTGTAGTCTAGCTATGCATTCTGCACACTAATTTTCCATCACTTTTCTTGAACCTTCATTTTGTGTTGAGTTATAGCCACACTTAGGAAACACTCGTGTTTGAGTTCTCGTGGGCCATCAATCAACTTTGGTGAGTAGGATTGTTGATTGCACTGTAGCTATGCATTCTACACTCTAATTTTCCATTTCCTTTCATGAACATTTTTTTTTTTGAGTTATTGCCGCATTTAGGAAACTGCTCGTGTTTGAGTTTTTGTAAGGCATCGATCAACTTTGGTTATTACGATTGTGGATTGTACTATAGTTGTGCATTCTGCACACTAATTTTCAATCCCCTTTCAACAACCTTCATATTTTGTTGACATGTAGTCATATTTAAAAAACCACATGTGTTTGATATTTTGGTGACAACGATTGTTGATTGTACTATAGTTCTGCATTCTGCATGCTAATTTTCCTTCGGCTTTCATGAACTTTCATTTTTTGTTAAGTTATAGCCACATTTAGGAAACCGCTCATGTTTCAGTTTTCATCAGCCATCAATCAACTTTGGTAACTACGATTGTGGATTGTATTCCAGTTGTGCATTCTGTATGCTAATTTTTCATCTCCTTTCGCGAACCTTCATTTTTTGTTGAGTTATAGCCATATTTATGAAGCCGCTCGTCTTTGAGTTTTCATGGGGCATCAATCAACTTTGGAGACTATGATTGTGGATTGTATTGCAGCTGTGCATTCCACACACTAATTTTTCAACCCCTTTTGCCAAGCTTCATTTTTTGTTGAGTTATAGCTATATTTAGGAAACCGTTCATGTTTGAGTTTTCGTGGGACATTGATCAACATTTGTGACTAAAATTGTGGATTATACTATAGTTGTGCATACTGCATGCTAATTTTCTACCGCCTTTCGTGAACCTTCATTTTTCGTTGAGTTATATCTGCATTTAGGAAACCTCCCATGTTTGGGTTTTTGTGGTCCACCGATCAACTTTGGTGACTACGATAGTGGATTTTAGTGTAGTTGTTGTGCATTCAACATGCTAATTTTAATCACCTTTTGTGAACCTTCATTTTTTATTGAGTTATAGCCGCATTTTTTTTTATTTTTTTTTATTAGACTGCAGGAATCGGGTAGCACGACCCCCTATAAACTGCAGTACGCCTGGTAAACTTTTTAATGTGACCGGTGGCGCTGGCATGACACGCCCTCCGATACCACGAGACGGGTGAGACTAGAACTCGTGACGAGCCGAGCCGCAACGGAATTACTTAGCCAACCGAGCTAGCGCCCCCGCCCGAGTTATAGCCGCATTTAGCAAACCACTCGTGTTCGAGTTTTCATGTGTCATCGATCAACTTTGGTGACTATGATATTGGATTATACTCTAGTTGTGTATTTTGAACACTAATTTTCCATCGCCTTTCACGAGCCTTGAATTTTTGTTGAATTATAGCCCCATTTAGGAAACCACTTGTGTTTGAGTTTTTGTGGGCAATCAATCAACTCTGGTGACTACAATTGTTGTTTATACTATAGTTCTACATTTTGCGCACTAATTTTCCATTTCATTTCACGAACGTTCTTTGTTTGTTGAGTTATAGCCACATTTAGGAAACTGCTCGTCTTTGAGTTTTTATAGGCCATCAATCAACTTTGGTGACTACGGTTTTGGATTGTACTGCAGTTGCACATTCTGCACGCAAACTTTCCATCGCCTTTCGAGAATCTTCATTTTTTGTTGAGTTATAACCGCATTTAGGAAACCAATCGTATTTGAGTTTTTGTGGGCCATCGGTCAAGTTTGGTGTCTACGATTGTACTTTGTACAATAGTTGTACATTCTACACACTAATTTTCAAGCACGTTTCTCGAACCTTCATTTTTTATTGAGTTATAGCCACATTTAGGAAACCACTCATCTTTTAGTTTTCAATGGCCATCGATCAACTTTGGTGACTACGATTCTCATGTGCTAAAGAGACCCAGTATATCCGTTTTCTGAAAAAATAATTTATTCATGAAAAAAATATAATTTTTTGAAAGCCAGAAGTAGTAGAGGTAACAGAGGCAAATTTTTTTAATCTTTTTATGAAAAATATAAGAAATGGGGTTCGTAGAGAATCTCATTCTAAGAAGACCCAGATTAACCTTCATTTTTCAAAAAACTACTTTATCACCAACATGCCATAACCCCTCAAAACTAGAATCTATGAAACAATTTTTATTGGGAAAATAAAAAATACGAGTTCGAAAAACTAATTTTTCACTCAATAAAAAAAGAAGGTTTGCGAAAAGCGATAGAAAATACGTCTACAAAATGGACAACTATAGTGCAATCCATAATCGTAGTCACCAAAGTTGATCGATGGCCTACGAAAAGTCAAACACGAGCGGTTTCCTAAGTGCGGCTATAACTCAACAAAAAATAAAGGTTCGCGGAAGGTGAAAGATAATACGCATATAGAATGCACAACTATAGTGTAATCCACAAGCGTAGTCACAAAAGTTAATCGATGGCCCATAGAAACTTAAACACGATCATTTTATTAAATGTGGTTGTAACTCAAAAAAAATGAAGGTTCACAAAAGGTGATAGATGCATTTAGGAAACCGCTCGAGTTTGAGTTTTCGTGGGCCATCGAACAACTTTGGTGACTATGCTTGTGGATTACACTGTAGTTGTGCATTCTATATGCGTATTTTCAATCACCTATCACAAACCTTCATTTTTTTTTTAGTTATAGTCGCGTTGAGGAAAACAATCATGTTTGAGTTTTTCTGGGCCATTAGTCAACTTTGGTGACTAGAATTGTGTATTTTTCTATAGTTGTGCATTGTGTACGCATACTTTTAATTTCCTTTCACGAACCTTCATTTTTTGTTTAGTTATAGCCGGATTTAGGAAAATTCTTGTGTTTGAGTTTTCATGGGCCATTGATCTTCTATACGCGTATTTTCTATCACCTTTCATGAACCTTCATTTTTCATTGAGTTATAGCCGCACTTAAAAAACCACTCGTGTTTGGGTTCTTGTGCTCCATTGATCAACTTTGCTGACTACGATTGTCGATTCCACTATAGTTGTCCATTTTGTATGGGTATTTTCTATCGCCTTTCGTGAACCTTCATTTTTTGTTGAGTTATAGCCGCATTTAGGAAACTGCTTGAGTTTGAGTTTTTGTGGGCCATCAATAAACTTTGGTGACTATACTTCTACATTACACTGTAATTGTGCATTTTATACACGTAGTTTCAATCACATTTCAAGAACCTTCATTTTTTTTAAAGTTATAGCCGCATTTAGGAAACCACTCGTGTTTGAGTTTTTGTGTGCCATCGATCATCTTTCGTGACTATGAGTGTGGATTACAATGTAGTTTTGCATTCTATACACATATTTTCTATCTCCTTTCGTGAACCTTCACTTTTTGTTGGGTTATAGCATGATTTAGGAAACCGCTCCTGTTTGTGTTTTTTTGGGCCATTGATCTGTAAACTAGGATGTTAAATTTCCCAAAACTTAATCCAAATATAGATTTAATTCCTGATCCAACATAAATGCATGATCATGTATCTTAACCGTTGAAATTATGAAACTGAGTAATGCTTTCAAACACTTTAAAACAATTATCTATAATAACATTCATGAGAGAACATAACACCAAAATAAATGAGAGAACAAAAAAGAGATGGAAGAGAGACACAAACAACTTGATAACGGAGTTCGCTCAATTTGACCTACGTCTCTGGGTCTGCTTCTCAATGTTGGACCGCTTTATTGATATCGCCAAGCTTCAATAGCCTTCTTACAATATCCAAGCTTTAATCACTCACAATCTCTCTTTGCAATTTTACAATTTTTGGTGTAATCAACACCTTGTAATTTCTCTCCCAAAAATTCCTCCAGAGAGTATAAAATTTTCTCTCAAAAACAAATCCGAATTATTTCTCCACAAAAAATGCCTAAAGGCCCTATCACATCACCTCCTTTTATACATAAATTTTGCATATGGGGTTAAAAACCACCATAATAAATAAAATAACAATTTAACCCCCCTCCTTTGGCTTTTATAATTATAAGCCTTACAAAAAAATACTAACCAGTTTATATAAAAACAATAACTTCCCCATTTTAAAAATAAAACATTAAACAACCCCTTAATAAAACATTTGGAATTTGTTTTTTAATCCCTTGTCTTATTATATTCACGAGCTATTTGAGTTTATGGGGTTGAGTTTAAAAATAAAATAACAATTTAGTGTTATTTTAGGAGGTTTTGTTTATTTTTTATGAGTTAATTTCATTGATTTTAGGAGATTTGGATCCCACCAAATCCGATTGGGATCCCACAAAATCGGATGGATTTTTGTGAGATAAAATAATCCTCCACACCTTATTTTCAAAAATAAAGCATGGTACGTGAATTTTGTGAGATTTTTGCCACATCACCTGCAACTCCCACGTCACCATCTAGTCAATTGCCATGTCACATGCTGACATCATCATTTTGACTAAAACTTTGACTAGCTCTATTTTTCTCATACGGACTCTGTTTTCGAAACCGAGGATAGTTCTGGAATCAGCATGACAAGCACTACAACTTGGTGTCACTTTTGCTTGGATTTGAGACAATCAAATTTTCACCTTTATGAATGCTTGATTCGCCTATTTGACTAAACCTTTGACCAAGCATAACTCTGGCATATGACCTCCTTTTGACGCAATTCAAGTTGCATCGAGATCGTGTGAGCGAACTCTATCCAATGATGTCAGGTCTGAGAGATTTTGAGATTCTTGGATCCTCCTGGATCAACCATCAATCAACTTTGGTGACTATGATCATGGATTCTACCGTAGTTGTGCATTTTGTATGCATATTTTTAATCACCTTCCAAAAACCTTCACAAACCTTCATTTATTGTTGAGCTATAGCCACATTTAGGATTAACTTGGGTCACTACAATTGTAGATTACATTGTAGATGTGTATTCTATACATGTATTTTCTATCATCTTTCGCAAACCTTCCTTTTTTGTTGACTTATAGCTGCATTTAGGATACCACTTGTATTTGAGTTTTCGTGGACCATCGATCAACTTTTGTGACTACGATTGTGAATTACACTGTATTTGTGCATTCTATATGCATATTTTCTATCACTTCTCACAAACCTTAATTTTTGTTAAGTAATAGCCGCATTTAGAAAACTGCTCATGTTTGTGTTTTTGTGGGCCATCAATCAACTTTGGTAACTAGGATTGTGGATTGTAATGTAGTTATGCATTCTGTACACATATTTTTAATCACCTTTCATGAATCTTCTTTTTTTTTGAGTTAAAGTTGTATTTAGGAAAACACTCGTGTTTGAGTTTTTGTGGGCCATCGATCGATCAACTTTGGTGACTATGATTGTGGATTACTCTATAGTTGTGCACTTTATACGTCTATTTTCTATTGCCTTTCACAAACTTTCATTTTTCTTTGAGTAATAGTCGCACTTAGGAAATTGACTACGGTTGTTGATTGTACTGTACTTGTGCATTCTAGACGCATATTTTCTACGATTGTTGATTGTACTGTACTTGTGCACTCTAGACGCATATTTTCTATTGCCTTTTGAGAACCTTCATTTTTTGTTGAGTTATAGCCGCATTTAGGAGACCCCTTGTGTTTAAGTTTTCATGGACCATTGATCAACTTTGGTGACTACTATTGTGGATTGTACTGTAGTTTTTCATTCTATACGCGTATTTTCTATAGCATTTTGTGAACCTTCATTTTTTGTTGAGTTATAGCCACATGTAGGAACTGCTCGTGTTTTAGTTTTCATGGGCCATTGATAAACTTTGGTGACTACGCTTGTGCATTACATTGTAGTTGTACATTCTATACGCGTATTTTCTATTGCCTTTCGTTTAGCTTCATTTTTTGTTGAGTTATAGTCGCACTTAGGAAACCGCTCGTGTTTAAGTTTTCGTGGGCCATCGATCAACTTGGTGACTATGATTGTGGATTGCATTGTAGTTGTCCATTTTGTATGCGTATTTTCTATCACCTTTCACAAACCTTCTTTTTTTTGGGTGAAAAATTAGTTTTTCAAAAATAGGATGATCTATCTTTTCAACAAATTCTATCTTTTTCAAGAACAAATAATTTCAAAAAACGGACAATATATCTCTTTAGCACACGAGCACCGATAAAACCCATATTTCAATTTTCACAAAAAAAAATTGGTTTGTAGATTATATTTTTGAGGGGTTCTTGCATGTTGGTGAAAAATTAGTTTTTCAAAAAAATTACGATCTGCGTCTACTAAGAATGACATTATCTACAAAATCCATTTTCTCATATTTTTCATAAAAAAATCCTATCTTTTTCAGGAATAAATAATTTCAGAACATGGACGATCTGGGTCTAATTAGTTTATCAAAAAGAGGATGATTTGGGTCTACTAAGAACGACATTCTCTTAGAAACACATTTCTCAGATTTTTCATAAAAAGATTCAAAAAAATAGACTATGTTACCTCAAATGCTTCTACTTTTCAAAAAAATCTATCCATTTCAAGAACAACTTATTTTTTTTCAAAAAATGAATGATTTGGGTTTCTTCAGCACATGAGCACCAATAAAACCCATATTTTCAATTTTCCCAGAAAAAAAATTGTTTCGTAGATTCTATCATTGAAGGGTTCTTGCATGTTATTGAAAAATTAGTTTTTCAAAAAAAGGATGATCTAGGTCTATTTAGAATGACATTCTCTACAAACCCATTTCTCATATTTTTCATAAAAAGATTCAAAAAATTTGCCTTTGTTATCTCTACTGCTTCTACTTTTCAAAAAAAAAAATCTTTAGTTGTCGAGCACCTATAAAACACATATTTTCGATGTTCCCAAACAAAATTGTTTCGTACATTCTATTTTTGAGGGATTCTTGCATGTTGGTGAAAAATTAGATTTTCAGAAAAAAGACGATTTGGGTTTACTTAGAACGACATTCTCTCCAAATCCCAATTCTTAGATTTTTCATAAAAATATTGAAAAAATTTGCCTCTGTGACATATACTGCTTCTACTTTTCAAAAAAAAAAATCTTTTGAAACAATAACTTATTTTTTCAGAAAATGGACAATCTGGGTCTCTTTAGCACACGAGCGCCTATAAAAACCATATTTCAATTTTGCAAAAAAAAAATTGTTTCATTGATTCTATTTTTGAGGGGTTCTTGTATGTTGCTGAAAAATTAGTTTTTCAAAAAAAGAATGATCTTGGTCTACTCAGAACGACATTCTCTACAAAACCAATTTCTTAGATTTTTCATAAAAAAGATTCAAAAAAATTGTCCTTGTTACCTCTACTACTTCAACTTTTCAAAAAAACTATTTGTTTGAAGAACATATACTTTTTTCAAAAACCGGACGATCTGGGTCTCTCTAGCACACGAGCACCTAATAAACCTATATTTTAGATTTTCCCAAAAATAATTGTTTCATAGATTCTATTTTTGAGGGGTTTTCGCATGTTGGTGAAAACTTAGTTTTTCGAAAAAAGGACTATCTGTGTCTACTCAAAATGACATTCTCTACAAAACCCATTTATTAGGTTTTTCATAAAAAGATTCAAAAAATTTACCTATGTTACCTCTTACTGCTTCTACTTTTCAAAAAAATCTATCTTTTTCAAAAAACAGACAATTTGGGTTCCTTTAGCACACGAGCACCTATAAAAACCATATTTCGATTTTCTCAAACAACAAATTATTTTGTAGATTCTATTTTTGAGGGGTTCTTGCATGTTGTTGAAAAATTAATTTTTCGAAAAGAGGACAATCTAGGTCTACTCAGAATGATATTCTCCACAAAACTCATTTCTGAGATTTTTCATTAAAAGATTCAAAAAAATTGCCTCTGTTACCTCCACTGCTTCTACTTTTCAAAAAAAACTATCTTTTTCAAAAACTGGACGATTTAGGTCTCTTTGAACACACGAGTACCTATAAAACCCATATTTTTGATTTTCTTAAGAAAAAAATTGCTTAGTAGAGTATATTTTTTAGGGGTTCTTACATGGTGAAATATTAGTTTTTTGAAAAAAGGACGATCTGGGTCTACTCAAACTAACATTCTCTACAAATAGAATCTATGAAACAATTTTTTTGGGAAAATAAAAAATATGGGTTTTATAGGTGCTCGAGAAGTAAAGAGTCTCAGATTGTCTGTTTTTTTTTTAAATAAGTTGTTTTTGAAAAAGATAGATTTTTTTGAGATGTAGAAGTAGTAGAGGTAATTGAGGCAAAAATTTTGAATCATTTTATGAAAAATATGAGAAATGGGTTTTGTAGAGAATGTCATTCTGAGAAAACCCAGATCGTCCATTTTTTGAAAAACTAATTTTTCACGAACATGCAACAACCCCTCAAAAATAGAATTCTATGAATTTTCTTTTTTGGGAAAATAAAAAATATGGGTTTTATAGGTGCCCATGTGCTAAATAGACCTAGATCGTCTGGTTTTAGAAAAAATTAATTGTTCTTCAAAAAGATAGATTTTTTTGAAAAGTAGAAGCAATAGAGGTAACAGACACAAATTTTTTGAATCTTTTTATGAACATGTTATCTAAGAAAATGAGATTTGTAGAGAATGACGTTCTGAGTAAAACCAAATCGTCCTTTTTTCGAAAATATAATTTTTCACCAACATGCAAGAACCCCTCAAAAATAGAATCTATGAAACTATTTTTTTGAAAATTGAAAATATGGGTTTTATAGGTGTTCATGTGCTAAAGAGACCTAGATCGTTCGTTTTTTGAAAAACTAATTTCTTCTTGAAAAAGATTGATTTTTTTGAAAAGTAGAAGAAGTGGAGGTAACAAAGGCAAAAAAATTTAAATCTTTTTATGAAAACTTAGAGAAATGGTTTTTGTAGAAATCGTCGTTCTGAGTAGACCCAGATCTTTTTTTCAAAAAACTAATTTTTCAAGAACATGAAAGAACCCCTAAAAAATAGAATCTATGAAACAATTTTTTTTTGGAAAATTGAAAGATGGTTTTTATAGGTGCTCGTGTGCTAAAAAGTCCTACATCATCCATTTTAAAAAAAAAAAAGTTAGTCTTGAAAACGATAGATTTTTTTGAAAAGGAGAAGCAATAGAGGTAAGAAAGACAATTTTTTTGAATCTTTTAATGAAAAATCTAGGAAGTGGGTTTTGTAGAGAATGTCCTAAATAAACCCAAATTGTCCTCTTTTCAACAACTAATTTTTCGCCAACATTGAAGAACCCCTCAAAAATAGAATCTATGAAAAACAATTTTTTTTGGGAAAATCGAAAGATGGTTTTTATAGGCGATCGTGTGCTAAAAAGACCCAGATCGTCCGTTTTTTGAAAAATAAGTTATTTTTGAAAAAAAGTAGAGTTTTTTGAAAAGTATAAGCAGTAGAGGTAAATTTTTTGAATCTTTTTATGAAAAATATAAGAAATTGGTTTTGTAGAGAATATTGTTCAGAGTAGACCCAGATCGTCTTTTTTCGAAAAACTAATTTTTCACCAACATTCAAAAACAACTCAAAAATAAAATCTACGATTTTTTTTGGGGAAAATAAAAAATATGGGTATTATAGGTGCTTGACAGCTAGACACCCAAATCATCCATTTTTTTTTAAAATAAGTAGTTCTTGAAAAACATAGATTTTTTTGAAAAGTAGAAGCAGTAGAGGTAACAAAGGAATTTTTTGGAATCTTTTTATGAAAAATCTAAGAAATGCGTTTTGTAGAGAATGTCGTTCTGAATAGACCCAGATCATCCTTTTTTCAAAAAACTAATTTTTTACCAACATGCAAGAACCCCTCAAAAATAGAATCTACCAAACAATTTTTTTTGGGAATATCGAAAATATGGGTTTTATAGGTTCTCTTGTGCTAAAGAGACCTAGATCATCCTTTTTCAAAAAACTAATTTTTCACCAACATTCAAAAACAACTCAAAAATAAAATCTACGATTTTTTTTTTTTGGAAAATAAAAAATATAGGTATTATAGGTGCTTGATAGCTAGACAGCTAGACACCTAGATCATCCATTTTTAAAAAAAATAAGTTGTTCTTGAAAAACATAGATTTTTTTGAAAAGTAGAAGCAGTAGAGGTAACAAAGGAATTTTTTTGAATCTTTTTATGAAAAATCTAAGAAATGTGTTTTGTAGACAAATGTCATTCTGAATAGACCCAAATCATTTTTTTTTCCAAAAAACTAATTTTTTACCAACATGCAAGAACCCCTCAAAAATAGAATCTACAAAACAATTTTTTTTGGGAATATCGAAAATATGGGTTTTATAGGTTCTCTTGTGCTAAAGAGACCTAGATCGTCCATTTTTTAAAATTAGTTGTTCCTAAAAAAGATAGTTTTTTTTAAAGTACAATTACTAGAGGTAACAAAGGAAAAAATTTTGAATTTTTTTTATGAAAAATCTAAGAAATGGATTTTGTAATGAATGTCGTTCTTAATAGACCCAGACCGTCGTATTTTTGAAAAACTATTTTTTCAACAACATGCAAGAACCCCTCAAAAATAGAATCTACGAACCAATTTTTTTTTAGAAAATTGAAATATAGGTCTTATAGGTGCTCATGTGCTAAAGATACCAAGATTGTCCATTTTCTAAAAAGTAGTTGTAGATGTAACAGAGGCAAATTTTTAAATCTTTTTATGAAAAATCTGAAAAATGAGTTTTGTAGAGAATGTCAATCGAAGTAGACCCAGATCGTCCTTTTTTTGAAATACTATTTTTCACCAAAATGCAAAAACCCTCAAAAATAGAATCGATCTAAGTAGACCTAGATTGTCCATTTTTCGAAAAAACTAATTTTTCACTAGAGAAAAAAGTAAGGTTTGCGAAAGGAGATAGAAAATACATGTACAAAATAGACAACTACAGTGCAATCCACAATCATAGTCAAAAGAGTTGATCGATGGCCCACAAAAACTCAAACACGATTGGTTTCCTAAGTGCAACTATAACTCAACTAAAAATGAAGGTTCGCGAAAGGCAATAGAAAATACGTGTATAAAATGCACAATTACAGTGTAATCCGCAAGCGTAGTCACCAAAGTTATTCGATGGCCCACACAAAACTTAAACCCTATCAGTTTCCTAAATGCGGCTATAACTCAACAAAAAATGAAGGTTCGTGAAAGGTGATAAGAAATACGTGTATAGAATGCACAATTACAGTGTAATCTACAATCGTAGTCACCAAAGATGATTGATGGCCCACAAAAGCCAATAGAAAATACATGTACAGAATCAAGAACTATAGTGCAATCCATAATTGTAGTCACCAAAGTTGATTGATGGCACACAAAGACTCAAACACGAGCGATTTCCTAAATGTAGCTATAACTCAACAAAACGTGAATGTTTGAGAAAGGTGATAGAAAATACATGTATAGAATGTACAACTACAATGTAATCCACTAGTGCAGTCACCAAAGTTGATCGATGGCCCACGAAAACTCAAAATCAAGCAGTTTCCTAAATGCGACTATAACTCACCAAAAAATGAAGGTTCGCAGAAGGCAATAGAAAATACACGTAAAGAATGGACAACTACAATGCCATCCAGAATTGTAGTCACCAAAGTTGATCGATGGCCCACGAAAACTCAAACACGAGCAATTTCCTAAGTGCAGCTATAACTCAACAAAATATGAAGGTTCGTGAAAGCCGATAGAAAATACGCGTATAGAATGCACAGCTACAATCTAATCTATAATCGTAGTCACCAAATTTGATCATTGCTTAGGAAAACTCAAACACGAGCATTTTCCTAAATGCGGCTATAACTCAAAAAAATATGAAGTTTCATGTAAGGCAATTAAAATTATGCATACATAATGCACAACTACAGTACAATCTACAATCATAGTCGACAAAGTTCATCGATGGCCCACAAAAACTCAAACATGAGTGGTTTCCTAAATGCGACTATAGCTCAACAAAAAATGAAGGTTTACAAAAGGCTATCGAAAATACGCATATATAATGCACAACTACAGTGTAATCCACAAGCATAGTAACCAAAGTTGACTGATGTCCCACGAAAACTCAAACTAGAGTGGTTTCCTAAATGCACCTATAACTCAACAAAAAATGAAGGTTTACGAATGGCGATAAAAAATTTGCGTACAAAATGGACAATTACAGTGCAATCCACAATTGTAGTCACCAAAATTCTTTGATGGCCTACGTAAACTCAAACACGAGCAGTTTCCTAAGTGTCATGTTTGAGTTTTCGTGGGAAATCGATCAACTTTGGTAACTACAAAAGTGGATTACACTGTAGTTTTTCATTTTGTATGCGTATTTTCTGTCACCTTTCGCAAACCTTCTATTTTTTGTTTAGTGAAAAATTAGTGTTTCAAAAAAAGGATGATCTAGGTCTAGTTACAATGACATTCTCTACAAAATCCATTTCTCAAAATTTTCATAAAAAGATTCAAAGATTTGCATCTGTTACCTCTACTTCTACTTCTCAAAATATATATCTCTTTCAAGAATAACTTATTGTTGCGAAAAACGAACAATCTTGGTGTCTTTAGCTGTAGAGCATCAATAAAACCCATATTTTTTGTTTTCCCAAAAAAAATTGTTTTGTAGATTCTATTTTTGAGGTGTTCTTGCATGTTGGTGGAAAATTAGATTTTTTAAAATAGGACGATTTGGGTCTACTCAGAATGACATTCTCTACAAATCCCATTTCTTAGATTTTTCATAAAAAGATTCAAAAAATTTGCCTCTTTTTACCTCTACTACTACTTTTCAAAATAATCTATCTTTTTCACCATATTTCAATTTTTCCAAAAAAAATTGTTTCGTAGATTCTATTTTTGAGGGGTTCTTGCATGTTATTGAAAAATTAGTTTTTCAGAAAAAAAAACGATTTGGGTGTACTAAGAACGACATTTTCTACAAAACCCATTTCTTAGATTTTTGATAGAAAGATTGAAAAAAATTGTCTTTGTCACCTCCACTACTTCTACTTTTCAAAAAAATATACTTTTTCCAAGAACAACTTTTTTTTTCATAAACTAGACAATCTGAGTCTCTTGAGCACATGAATATCTATAAAACCCATATTTTTCGTTTTTCCCGAAAAAAAAATATTTGTAGATTCTATTTTTGAGGGGGTTTTGCATGTTCGTGAAATATTAGTTTTTTGAAAAAAGGGCGATCTAGGTCTACTCAGGATGACATTCTCTACAAAACCTATATTTATCCCATTTTTCTTACCTCTACTATTTCTACTTTTCAAAAAAATCTATCTTTTTTGAAAAAGTTATTTTTTCAAAAAGCGAACGATATGGGTTTCTTTAGAAAATGAAAACCTATAAAACTCGTAGATCTATATTTGAGGGGTTCTTGCATGTTGGTGAAATATTAGTTTTTGAATTAAGGACAATCTGGGTCTACTCAGAATGACATTCTCTACAAAACCCATTTCTCAGATATTTCATAAAAAGATCCAAAAAATTTGCTTCAGTTACCTCTACTACTACTTTTCAAAAAAATCTATCTTTTTTTAAAACAACTTATTTTTTCAAAAATTAGACGATCTGAATCTTTTCTACACACCAACACCTATAACAACCATATTTTTGATTTTCCCAAAAAAAATTGTTTCGTAGAATTCTATTTTTCAAAGGTTCTTGCATGTTGAATATTTACTTTTTCAAAAAGAGGAGAATATGGGTCCACTCAAAACGACATTCTCTACAAAGCCCATTTCTTAGATTTTTCATTAAAAGATTCAAAAAAATTTGCCCCTTTTACCTCCACTGCTTCTACCTTTCAAAAAAATCTATCTTTTTCAAAAATGAACGATCTGGGTTTCATGAGGACACGAGTACCTATAAAACTCATATTTTTTATTTCCCCAAGAAATTTTTTTTCGTAGATTCTATTTTGAGGGGTTCTTACATATTGGTGAAATTTTAGTTTTTTGAAAAAAGGACGATCTAGGTCTACTCAGAATGAGATTCTCTACAAAACCCATTTTTCCCATTTTTCATGAAAATATTCAAAAAATTAACCTCTATTAACTCTACTGCTTCAACTTTTAAAAAAAATTAACCTCTACTCAAAATGAGATTCTCTACGAAACCCATTTTTCCCATTTTTCATAAAAATATTCAAAAAATTAACCTCTATTAACTCTACTGCTTCAACTTTTCAAAAAAATCTTTTTCAATAACTTATTTTATCAAAAAACGGAAATTCAGTGCCTCTTTAAAACATGAACGATTTTCTAAATGCGGGTATAACTCAACAAAAAATGAAGGTTAGAGAAAGACGATTGAAAACACGAATACAAAATGGACAACTACAATGCAATCCACAATCGTAGTCACCAAAGTTGATCGATGGCCCACGAAAACTCAAACACGAGCGGTTTCATAGGTGTAACTATAAGTCATCGAAAAATCATGGTTCGCGAAAGGGATAGAAAATACGTGTATAGAATGCACAACTACATTCTAATCCACAATCGTAGTGAGCAAAGTTGATTGATGGCCAAAGACATATCAAACACGAGCGTTTTCTTAAATGCAGCTATAATTCAACAAAAAAAAGAAGATTTGTGAAAGGCAATAAAAAATATGTGTACAAAATGCACAGCTACTATACAATCCACAATAGTAGTCACCAAAGTTGATTCATGTCCCACAAAAATTCAAAAATTTGGCGCTTCTTAAATGCGACTATAAGTCAACAAAAAATGAAGGTTCACGAAAGCCGATAAAAAATACATGTATAGAATGCAAAATTAAAGTGTAGTCACCAAAGATGGTGCATAACAACTCAAACATGAGCGTTTTCCTAAATGCGGCTATAACTCAACAAAAAATGAACATTCATGAAAGGTGATTAAAAATATGTGTACAGAATGAACAACCATAGTACAATCCACAATCGTAGTCACCAAAGTTGATCGATGGCCCACAAAATCTCAAACATAAGGGACTTCCTAAATACGGCTATAACTCAATCAACTTTGGTGACTACGATTGTGGATTACTCTGTAGTTATGCATTCTATTCATGTATTTTCTATTGCCTTTCGTGAACTTTCATTTTTCGTTGAGTTATAGCCGCACTTAGGAAACAACTACAGTGCAATCCACAATCATAGTCACCAAAGTTGATTGATGACCCACAAAAACTCAAACACGAGCGATTTCCTAATTGCAGCTATAACTCATCAAAAAATGAAGGTTCGTGAAAGGCAATAGAAAATAGACCTATACAATGTACAACTACAGTATAATCCTCAATCGTAGTCACGGAAGTTGATCAATGACCCACAAAAACTCAAACATGAGCGGTTTCCTAAATGCGGCTATAAGTCAAACAAAAAATAAAGGTTTGCAAAAATTGATAGAAAATATGTGTATAGAATGCACAACTACGGTGTAATCCACAATCATAGTCACCAAAGTTGATTGATGGCTCTTAAAACTCAAACATGAGCGGTTTGCTAAGTGCAGCTATAACTCAACAAAAAATGAAGGTTCATGAAAGGCGATAGAAAAATAAGTGTATACAATGCACAACTACAGTGTAATCGCCAATCGTAGTCACCAAAGTTGATCGATGGCCAACAAAAACTCAAACACAACCGTTTTCTTAAATGCAGCTATAACTTAACAAAAAATGAATGCTTCTAAAATGTGATTAAAAATATGCATACATAATGAACAATTACAGTACAATCCACAACCGTAGTCACCAAAGGTTATTCATGTCCCACAGAAACTCAAACATGAGCGGTTTCCTAAATGCAGCGATAACTCAACAAAAAATGAAGGTTTGCGAAAGGCTATAGAAAATACGTGAATAGAATAAAAAACTATAGCGTAATCCACAATCGTAGGCACCAAAGTTGATCGATGTCCCACAAAAACACAAACATGAGCGGTTTCCTAAATGCGGCTATAACTCAAGAAAAAATGAAGGTTCATGAAAGGTGATAGAAATACGCGTATACAATGCACAACTACAATGTTCTCCACAACGTAGTCACCAAAGTTGATCGATGGCCCTTGAAAACTAAAACACTAGCGTTTTCTTCAGTGCAGCTATAACTCCACAAAAAATTAAGGTTTACAAAAGGCGATAGAAAATACACGTATAGAATGCACAACTACAGTTTAATCCACAATCATAGTCACCAAAGTTGATCGATGACCCATGAAAATTCAAATACGAGCATTTTTCTAAATACGGCTATAACTCAAAAAAAATGAAGGTAAAGGTGATTAAAAATATGCGTACTGAATGCACAACTATACCACAATCCACAATCGTTGCCACCAAAGTTGATAGCCCACAAAAACTCAAACACGAGTAGTTTCCTAAATGCAGCTATAACTCAACAAAAAATTAAGTTTCGCGAAAGCCAATAGAAAATATAAGTATAGAATGCACAACTACAATATAATCCACAAGCATAGTCACCAAAGTTGATCGATGGCCAACAAAAACTCAAACTCGAGCGACTTCATAAATGTGGCTATAACTTAGCACAAAATGAAGCATCGCAAAAGGTGATAGAGAATATGCATATAGAATGCATAACTACAATGTAATCCACAATTGTAGTCACCAAAGTTGATTGATGGCTGACGAGAGTTATAGCGGTTTCCTAAGTGCGGCTATAACTCAACGAAAAATGAAGGTTCGTGGAAGGCGATTAAAAATATGCCTATGGAATGCAACACTATAGTACAATCCAAAATTGTTGTCACCAAAGTTGATTGATGGCCCACAAAAACTCAGACATGAGTGGTTTTCTAAATATGGCTATAACTAAACAAAAAATGAATGGTCGTGAAAGGCAATTAAAAACACAAACATGAATGACTTCCTAAATGCAGGCAATAGAAAATACGTGTATAGAATACACAACTATAGTGTAATTCACAATCGTAGTCACTAAAGTTGATTGAAAGTACACAAAAACTCAAACACGAGTGGTTTCCTAAATGCGGCCATAACTCAACAAAAATAGAAAGGTTAATGAAAGGCGATAGAAAATATGCATACAAACTAGAAAACTATAGTGCAATCCATACTCGTAGTCACCAAAGTTGATTTATGGCCCATGAAATCTCAAACACGATCGGTTTTCTAAATGTAGCTATAGCTCAACAAAAAATGAAGGTTGATGAAATGCGATAGAAAATTAACCTTCATAATGCACAACTACAATGCAATCCACAAGCATAGTCACCAAAGTTGATCGATTGCCCACGAAAACTCAAACATGAGTGTTTTCCTAAGTGCAGCGATAACTAAACTAAAAATTAAGGTTCGCGAAAAGTGATAGAAAATATGCGTATTGAATGCACAAATACAGTGTAATCCACAATAGTAGTGACCAAAGTTGATCGATGGCCCAGGAAAACTCAAACACGAGCATTTTCCTAAATGCGGCTATAACTAAACAAAAAATGAAGGTTCGTCAAAAGGGGATTAAAAATATCTGTAAAGAATGTACAACTACATTTCAATCCACAATTGTAGTCACCAAAGTTGATCGATGGCCCACGAAAACTCAAACATGAGTGGTTTCCTAATTGTGACTATAACTCAACAAAAAATGAAGGTTCGTGAAAGGTGATAGAAAATACGTGTATAAAATTCACAAATATAGTATAATTCATAAGCTTATTCACCAAAGTTGATTGATGGCCCCTGAAAACTCAAACTCGAGTAGTTTCCCAAACATGGCTATAACTCAATAAAAAATGAAGTTTTGCAAAATGAGATAGAAAATACACATACATAAAGGACAACTACAGTGATATCCAATATCATAGTCACCAAAGTTGATCGATGGCCAACGAAAACTCAAACACGAGTGGTTTCATCAGTGCAACTATAACTCAACAAAAAATGAAGGTTCACAAAAGGTGATAGAATATACTCGTATAGAATGCACAACTACAATGTAATCCACAATCATAGTCACCAAAGTTGATTGATGGCCTACGAAAAAACTAAAACACGAGTGTCTTCCTAAATGTCGTTATAACTCAACAAAAAATGAAGGTTGACGAGATGCGATAGAAAATACGCATACAAAATCATAGTCACCAAAATCGATGGCCCACATAAACTCAAACATGAATGGTTTCCTAAGTGCAGCTTTAGCTGAACGAAAAATGAAGGTTTGCGAAAGGTCATAGAAAATACATTTATAGAATGCACAACTACAGTGTAATCAACAATCTTAGTCACCAAAGTTGATTGATGGCCCACGAAAACTCAAACACAATTGTTTTCATTAATGCAGCTATAAATCAACAAAAAATAAAGGTTTTTGAAAGGCAATTAAAAATATATATACATAATGCGCAACTACAATACAATCCACAACCACAGTCACCAAAGTTTATTGAGGGCCTACAAAAACTCAAACATGAATGGTTTCATAAATGTGGCTATAACTCAACAAAAAAGGAAGGTACAATAAATTTGATAGAAAATACGTGTATAGAATGCATAACTCAGTGTAATTTACAATCCTAGTCACCAAAGTTGATCAATGGCCAACAAAATCTCAAACACCAGCAGTTTCCTAAATGCAGCTATAACTCAATAGAAAAGGAAGGCTCATGAAAGGTGATAGAAAATACAAGTATAGAATGCACAACTATAGTGTAATTTGCAAGCGTAGTCACCAAAGTTGAATGATGGCCCACAAAACCTCAAACACGAACGCTTTCCTAAATGTGGCTATAACTCAACAAAAAATGAAGGTTTGTGAAAGGCGATAGAAAATTAACGTTCATAATGCACAACTATAATGTAATCTATAATCGTAGTCTCCAAACTTGATCAATCGCCCACAAAACTCAAATAAGAGCGTTTTCCTAAATGCGGCTATAACTCAACAAAAAATGAATGTTCCTGAAAGGAAATTACAATTATTCTTTATAGAACACACAAGTATAGTATAATCCACAATTGTAGTGACCAAAGTTGATTGATGGCCCACAAAAACCCAAACATGAGTTGTTTCCTAAATGCTGCTATAACTCAACAAAAAATGAAGGTTTGCAAAAAGTAATAGAAAATATGCGTACAGAATAGACAACTACCGTGTAATCCACAATCGTAGTCACCAAATTTGATCAGTGTCTCACGAAAACTTAAACATGAGCAGTTTCCTTAATGCCACAATAACTAAACGAAAAATTAACGTTTACGAAATAGGATAAAAAATAAGTGTATAGAATTCACAATACAATGCAATGCACAATCATAGTCACCAAAGTTGATTAACGGCCCACGAAAATTCAAACACGAGCAGTTTCCTAAATATGGCTGTAACTCAAAAAAAAAATGAAGGTTTGTGAAAGGTGATAGAAAATACACGTACAAAATGGACAACTACAATGCAATCCACAATCGTACTCACCTAATCTGATTGATGGACCACGCAAACTCAAACACGAGCGGTTTCCAAAGTGTAACTATAACTCAACAAAAAATGAAGGTTCACAAAAGGTGATAGAAAATACGTGTATAGAATGGACACCTACAGTGCAATCTACAATCGTAGTCACCAAAGTTGATCAATGGCCGACGAAAAACTCAAGCACGAGAGGTTTCCTAAGTGCGAGTATAACTCAACAAAAAATGAAGGTTCAGGAAAGGTGATAGAAAATACATGTATACAATGCACAACTACAATGTATTTAACAATCATAGTCATGAAAGTTGATCGATGGCCTACAAAAACTCTAACATGAGGGAGTTCCTAAATGTGGCTATAACCTCTATTACCCATTTACCCATTTTTCATAAAATGATTCAAAAATACTGCATGTATTACCTCTACTACTATCTTTCAAAATTATCTATCTTCTTCAAAAAGTAGTTTTTTTTGAAAAAATGATTGATCTGGGTGTACTCAGAATGACATTCTCTACAAAACCCATTTCTCAAAATTTTCATAAAAAGATTGAAATGTTTTGTCTCTATTACCTCTACTGCTTCTACTTTTAAGAAAAATCTATCATTTTCAAAAACAACTTATTTTTAAAAAAAACGGACGAGGTGGGTCTCTTTAGCTTTCGACCACCTATAAAACCCATATATTCAATTTTCCAAAAAATAATTCTTTCGTAGATTCTATTTTTGAGGGGTTCTTGAATGTTGGTGAAAAATTAGTTTTTCGAGAAAAGGAAAATCTGTTACCTCTACTGCTCCTTTTTCGTAAAAAGATTCAAAACATTGCCTTTGTTAACTCTACTACTTCTTTTCAAAAAAATAAAAAAATTTCAAGAACAACTTAGTTTTTCAAAAAATAGACAATCTGGGTCTCTTTAGCTTCAAGCAATTATAAAACCCATATTTTCGATTTTCCCAAAAAAAATTGTTTCATAGATTGTAATTTTGAGGGCTTTTTGCATGTTGGTGAAAAATTAGTTTTTCAAAAATATGACGATTTGGGTTTATTCAAAATAACATTTTCTACAAAACCCTTTTCTTAGATTTTTCATAAAAATATTCAAAAAATTTACCTCTACCACCTCTACTTCTACTTTCCAAAAAAATCTATCATTTTCAAAAACAACTTATTTTTTCAAAAAACAGACGATCTGGGTTTTTTTAGCAGATGAGCACCAATAAAACCCATATTTTAATTTTCCCCAAAAGAAACGTTTCGTAGATTCTATTTTTGAGGAGTTCTTGTATGTTGTTGAAAAATTAGTTTTTCAAGAAAAAGGATGATCTAGGTCTACTCAAAACGACAATCTTTACAAAACCCATTTCTTAGATTTTTGATAAAAAGATTCAAAAAAATTGTCTTTGTTACCTCCACTACTTCTATTTTTCAAAAAAATCTATCTTTTTCAAAAACAACTTATTTTTTAAAAAACCGGACGATCTGGGTCTCTTGAGCACACAAGTAGCTATAAAAACCATTTATCCCATTTTTCATAAGAAGATTCAATATTTTTGCCTATGTTACCTATACTGCTTCTACTTTACAAGAAAAACTTTTTAAAGAAAAATTATTTTCTCAAAAAAAGGACGATCCATGTCTCTTTAGGACACGAGCAGTTCCTAACTATGGCTATAACTCAACAGAAAATGAAGGTTCACGAAAGGCAATAGAAAATACGCATACAAAATGGACAACTATAGCACAATGCCGTAGTCACCAAAGTTGATCGATGACCCACGAAAACTCAAATACGAGCAGTTTCATAAATGTGGATATAACTCAACAAAAAATGAAAGTTCACAAAAAGTGATAGAAAATACACGTACATAATGGACAACTACAGTGAAATCCACAATTGTAGTAACCAAAGTTGATTGATGGCCCATGAAAATTCAAACTCGAGCGGTTCGCTAAGTGCAGTTATAACTCAATGAAAAATGAAGGTTAGCGAAAGTTGATAGAAAATAAGCATATAGAATGCACAACTATACTGGAATCCATAATTGTAGTTACCATTTTTTATCGATGGCCCACAAAAACTCAAAAATGAGTGTTTTCATAAATGCATCTATAACTAACAAAAAATGAAGGTTCGTGAAAGGCAATTAAAAATATGCGTACAAAATACACAACTACAGTGTAATCCACAATCGTAGTCACCAAAGTTGATCAATTCCCCATGAAAACTCAAACATGAGTGATTTCCTAAATAAGGCTATAACTCAACAAAAAATGAAGGTTTGTGAAAAGCTATAGAAAAAATATGTGTATAGAATGGACAACTATAGTGCTATCCACAATCATAGTCCTCAAAGTTGATCAATGCCCCATGAAAACTCAAACACGAGCAGTTACCTAAATACAACTTTAACTCAACGAAAATTGAAGGTTTGCAAAAGGGGATAGAAAATATGCATATAGCATTCACAACTACAGTGCAATCCACAATCGTAATCACCAAAGTTGATCAATAGCCCACAAAAACTCAAACACAGGTACTTTCCTAAATGCGGCTATAACTGAATGAAAAATGAAGATTCATGAAAGGCAATATAAAACACACATATAGAATGGACAACTACATCGCAATAAAAAATCTATAACTAAACAAAAAAAGGTCTGTGAAAGGCGATTAAAACTGTGTTTGGAATGCACAACTACAGTATAATCCACAATCGTAGTCACCAAAGCTGATCGATGGCCCACAAAAACTCAAACATGTTTCCTAATTGTGGCTATAACTCAACAAAAATTGAACATTCGTGAAAGGCGATAGAAAATACATGTATATAATGCACAACTACAATGTAATCCATCAGCGTAGTCACCAAAGTTAATCGATGGCCCACAAAAACTCAAACTTAAGGGGTTTCCTAAATACGGCTATAATTGAACAAAAAATAAAGGTTTCACAAAGCTGATAGAAAATATGCATACAAAATGGACAACTACAATGCAATCCATAATCGTAGTCACCAAAGCTGATCAATGGCCCAAAAAACTCAAACACGAGCGGTTATCTATGTCCGGCT
Source organism: Sequoia sempervirens (assembly GCA_007258455.2). Classification (NCBI taxonomy): domain Eukaryota; kingdom Viridiplantae; phylum Streptophyta; class Pinopsida; order Cupressales; family Cupressaceae; genus Sequoia; species Sequoia sempervirens. Next base: position 4,916,371 of record VDFB02000020.1, read on the forward strand.
ATAAATCAAACAAAAATGAATGTTCGCAAAAGGTGATAGAAAATATGAGTATAGAATGCACAAATATAGTGTAATCTACAATCGTAGTCACCAAAATTGATCGATGGCCTACGAAAACTCAAACACGAGCATTTTCTTAAATGCACCTATAACTCAACAGAGAAAGAAGGTTCGCGAAAGGCGATAGAAAATTAGTGTTCATAATGAACAACTATAGTGCATTCCACAATCATAGTCACCAAAGTTGATCGATCGCCCACAAAAACTCAAACATGAGCAGTTTCCTAAATGTGGCAATGCACAAATATATTAAAATCCACAATCGTAGTCACCAATGTTGATTGATGGCGCACGAAAACTCAAACACGAGCATTTTCCTAAATACAGCTATAACTAAACAAAAAATGAAGGATTGTGAAAGGCGATTAAAAATATGCGCACAAAATGCACAACTACACTACAATCCACAATCATAGTCACCAAAGTTGATTGATGGCCCAGGAAAACTCAAAGATGAGCGGTTTCCTAAATGCAGCTATAACTAAACAAAAAATGAATGTTCGCGAAAGACGATAGAAAATATGTGTACAAAATTGACAACTATAGTGCAATCCACAATCATAGTAAGTTGATGGATGGCCGATGAAAACTCAAACACGAGGGGTTTCCTAAATGTGGCTATAACTCAAGAAAAAAAAAATGTTCACGAAAGGTGATAGAAAATATGCGTACAAAATAAACAACTACAGTGCTATCCACAATCGTAGTCACCAATATAGATTGGTGGTGCATGAAAACTCAAACACGAGTGTTTTCCCAAATGCGACTATAACTCAACAAAAAATGAACGTTCATAAAAGGCGATAGAAAATATGTGTATAGAGTAGACAACTATAATGCAATCCACAATCGTAGTCAATAGAGTTGATTGATGGCCCATGAAAACTCAAAACACGAACAGTTTCATAAATGTGTTTATAACTCAACAAAAGATGAAGGTTCGTGAAAGGCAATAGAAAATACGCGTATAGAATCAACAACTAAAGTGCAATCCACAATCGTAGTCACCAAAGGTAATTGATGGCCCATGAAAATTCAAACACAAGTAGTTTCATAAATGCAGCTATAACTTAAAAAAAAAGAAGGTTCGCGAAAGTCGATAGAAAATAAGCTTACATAATAGAATTATAGTGCAATACACAATCGTAGTCACCAAAGTTGATCAATGTCCCACGAAAACTCAAACACGGGTGGCATCCCAAATGCGATTATAATTGAACAAAAAATGAATGTTTGTGAAAGGTGATAGAAAATATGCGTACAAAATGCTCAACTATAGTATAATCCAAAGGCGTAGTCACCAAAGTTGATCAATGGCTCACGAAAACTCAAACTCAAGCAGTTTCATAAATATGGCTATAACTCAACAAAAAATGAAGGTTCGCGAAAGTTGATAGAAAATATGAAAATATAATAGATAACTACAATGCAATCCACAATCGTATTCACCAAAGTTGATGGATGCCCACAAAAACTCAAACACAAGCGGTTTACGTAAATGCGGCTATAACTCTACAAACAATGAAGGTTCACAAAAGGTGATAGAAAATATGCGTACATAATGGACAACTACAGGGCAATCCATAATCATAGTCACCAATGCTCATAGATGGCCCATGAACACTCAAATAGGAGTGTTTTCCTAAATACGGCTATAACTCAACAAGAAATTAAGGTTCGTGAAAAGTGATTAAAACTTTACGTACAAAATGCACAACTACAGTATAATCCACAATCTTAGTCACAAAAGTTGATTGACAGCCAACAAAAACTCAAACATGAGCAGTTTCGTAAATGCGGCTATAACTCAACGAAGAATGAAGGTTTGAAATAGGCGATAGAAAATACGCGTATAGAATTCACAACTATAGTGTAGTCCACAAGCGTAGTCACCAAAGTTGATCGATGGCCCACAAAAACTTAAACACGAGTGGTTTCCTAAGTACAGCTATAATAACTCAACAAAAAATGAAGGTTCATGAAAGGCGATAGAAAATATGCATATAGATTGCACAACTACAATGTAACCCACAACTGCACTCACCAAAGTTGATCGATGGCCCTTGAAAACTCAAACTCAACCAGTTTCATAAATGCGGCTATAACTCAAAAAAAAAAAAAGGTTCACAAAAGGCTATAAAAAATACATGGATAGAATGGACACATCAATGCAATCCACAACTGTAGTGTAATCAACAATCGTAGTCACCAAAGTTGATCGATGGCCCACAGAAACTCAAACACAAGCGTTTTCCTAAATACAGCTAAAACTCAACAAAAAATGAAGGTTCACGAAAGCCGCTAGAAAATACGTGTATAGAATGCACTACTATAGTAAAATCCTTAAGTGTAGTCACCAAAGTTGATCGATGGCCCAGAAAAACTAAAACTCGAGTGGTTTGCTAAGTGCTGCTATAACTCAACAAAAAATGAAGGTTCGTGAAAGGCGATAGAAAATATACGTATATAATACACAACAACAATGTAGTCCACAATCGTAGTCACCAAAGTTGATATATGGCCCACGAAAAATTCAAACACGAGCGTTTTCCTAAATGCGCCTATAACTCAAAACAAAATTAAGGTTCGTGAAAGGCGATTAAAAATATGCATACAAAATGTACAACTACTGTACAATCCACAATTGTAGTCACCATAGTTGATCGATGGGCCATGAAAACTCAAACTCGTGCAGTTTCCTCAATGTGGCTATAAATCAACGAAAAATGAAGGTTCATGAAAGGTTATAAAAAATATGCATATAGAATTCACAACTACAGTGTAGTCCACAATCATAGTCACCAAAGTTGATCGATGGCCCACGCAAACTCAAAAACGAAGGGTTTCCTAAGTGCAACTATAACTCAATGAAAAATGAAGGTTGGTGAAAGGTGATAGAAAATATGCGTATAGCATTATAGTGTAATCCACAATCATAGTCACCAAAGTTGATTGATGGCCCACAAAAACTCAAACATGAGCACTTTTCTAAATACATCTATAACTCAAATAAAAATGAAGTTTGACGAAAAGTGATAGAAAATATGTGTACAAAATGCACAACTATAGTGTAGTTTACAATCATAGGCACCAAAGTTGATTGGTGGCGCACGAAAACTCAAACACGAGCGATTTTGTAAATGCGGCTATAACTCAATGAAAAATAAAGGTTTGTGAAAGGGGATAGATGATAAGCGTACAAAATGCACAACTATAGTACAATCCACAATCGTAGTCACCAAAGTTGATACATGACCCAAAAAAACTCAAACATGAGCGGTTTCCTAAATGTGGCCATAACTCAACAAAAAATAAAGTTTCACGAAAAGCGATTGTATCTACGTGTATAGAATGAACAACTACATTGTAATCCACAATAGTAGTAGCCAAAAATGATCAATGGCCTACGAAAACTCAAACACGAGCGGTTTCCTAAATGCGTATATAAGTCAACAAAAAATGAAGGTTCATGAAAGGCAATAGAAAAAACACATATAGAATGCACAACTAAAGTGTAAAGCACAAGTTAAGAATATGCGTACAAAAGGCACAACTACAGTAGAATCCACAATCGTAGTCACCAAAGTTGATCGATGGCCCACAAAAACTCAAACACGTTTGGTTTCCTAAGAGCAGCTATAACTCTATAGAAAATGACCATCAATCAACTTTGGTGACTACAATTTTGGATTGTATTGTAGTTGACCATCTTGTACGCGTATTTTCTATCGCCTTTAGTGAACCTTCTTTTTTTTTGGGTCATAGCCGCATTTAATAAGCTGCTTGTGTTTAAGTTTTCATGGGCCATTGATTAAATTTGGTGACTACTATGCATTAGACTGTAGTTGTGCATTTTATATGCGTATTTTATATCGCCTTTCGCAAACCTTCATTTTTCGTTGAGTTATAGCCGCACTTAGGAAACCACTCGTGTTTGAATTTTCGTAGGCCATCAATCAACTTTGGTGACTATGATTATGGATTACACTATAGTTTTCCATTTTGTACACATATTTTCTATCACCTTTCGCGAACTTTCCTTTTTTGTTGAGTGAAAAATTAGATTTTCGATCTCGCATTTCTTATTTTTCCAAAAAAAATTATTTCGTAGATTCTATTCTTGAGAGGTTCTTGCATGTTGCTGATAAAGTAGTTTTTTGAAAAAAAAGACAATCTGGGTCTTCTCAAAACAACATTCTCTACAAATCCCATTGATTTTTCATAAAAAGATTCAAAAATTTTGCCTCTGTTACCTCTACTACTTCTTCCTTTCAAAAAATTATATCTTTTTCATGAAGAACTTATTTTTTCAGAAAACGGATATACTAGGTCTCTTTTAGCACACGAGAACCTATTAAAACCATATTTCAATTTTTCGAGAAAAAATTGTTTTGTGGATTCTATTTTTGAGGGGTTCTTGCATGTTGGTGAAAACTTAGTTTTTTGAGAAGAGGACGATCTGGGACTACTCAAAATGACATTCTTTACAAAATCCATACTTTCAATTTTTCAAAAAAAATTTGTTTCATAGATTCTATTTTTCACGGGTTTTTGCATGTTGGTGAAATATTAGTTTTTAGAAAAAATGACAATCTGGGTCTACTCAAACTGGCATTCTTTACAAAACCCATTTATGCCATTTTTCATAAAAAGACACAAAAAATTTGCCTCTGTTACCTCTATTGCTTCTACTTTCAAAAAAATCTTTTTTCAAAAAGAACTTATTTTCTCAAAAAATGAACGATCCGTGTCTCTTTAGGAACCAAGCAGTTTCCTAAATACAGCTATATAACTCAATGAAAAATGAAGGTTTGCGAAAGGCATTAGAAAATATGTGTACAAAATGGAAAAATACGATGCAATCCACAATCATAGTCACCAAAGCTGATCGAGGGCCCATGAAAACTCAAACACGAGCGGTTTCCCAAGTGTGGCTATAACTCAACAAAAATGAAATTTCACGAAAGGCGATAGAAAATATGTGTAGAGAATGAACAACTACAGTGTAATTCAAAATCACAGTCACTGAAGTTGATCGATGGCCCACGAAAACTCAAATACGAGTAGTTTGCTAAATGTGGCTATAACTCACCAAAAAACAAAGGTTCACCAAAGGCGATAGAAAATACACGTACAAAATGGACAACTACAATGCAATACACAATCGTAGTCACTAAATTTGATCGATGACCTGCAAAAATTCAAACACGAGGGGTTTCCTAAATGCTGCTATAACTCAACAAAAAATCAAAGTTCACAAAAAGTGATATAAAATACGCATATAGAATGAACAACTACTGTGTAATCCACAAACGTAGTCACCAAAGTTTGATCAATGACCCACAAAAACTCAAACAGGACTGGTTTCCTAAATGCGGCTATAATAGAACAAAAAATGAAGGGTCACAAGAGGTGATAGAAAATACACATACAAAATGCACAACTACAATGCAATCTACAACTGTAGTCTCCAAAGTTGATCGATGGCCCACATAAACTCAAACATGAGCAGTTTCCTAGGTGCAGTTATAACTCAATGAAAAATGAAAGTTCGCGAAAGCCAATAGAAAATATGCATATAGAATGCACAACTAAAGTGTAATCCACAATCGTAGTTACCAATATTGATCGATGGTCCAAGAAAACTCAAACACAAGCATTTTCCTAAATGCGGCTATAAATAAACAAAAGATGAATGTTTGCGAGAGGGATTAAAAATATATGTACAAAATGCACAACTACAGTACAGTCCACAATCATAGTCACCAAAGTGGATCGATGGCCCAGAAAAATGCAAACATGAGTGGTTTCATAAATGTGGCTATAACTCGACAAAAAATGAATGTTTGCAAAAGGTGAAAGAAAATATGCGTATCCAAAAGCGTAGTCACCAAATTTGATAGATGTTCCACGAAAACTAAAAAATGAACATTTTCCTAAATGTGTCTATAACTAAAAAAAAAGAAAGGTTCACGAACGGTGATAGAAAATACGTGTACAAAATAAACAACTACAATGCAATCCACAATCATAGTCACAAAAGTTGATCAATGGCCCATGAAAACTCAAACATAAGCGGTTTCATAAATGCGGTTATAACGCAACAAAAGATGAAGGTTCGCGAAAGGTGATAGAAAATACACGTAAATAATGCTCAACTACATTGTAATCCATAAGCATAGTCACCAAAGCTGATCAAAGGCTCACGAAAACTCAAACTCGAGTTGTTTCCTAAATGTGGCTATAACTAGACAAAAAATGAAGGTTCTCGAAAGGGGATAGAAAATAAATGTACAGGATGGACAACTACAGTGCAATCCACAATCGTACTCAGCAAAGTCGATCAATGGCCCACGAAAACTCAAACACAAGTGGTTTCCTAAATGTAGCTATAACTCAACAAGAAAAGAAGGTTCATGAAAGGCAATAGACAATACACATATAGAATGCACAACTACAGTGCAATCCACAATTGTAGTCACCAAAGTTGATCAACCACCCACGAAAACTAGAACACGAGCGGTTTCCTAAATGTGGCTATAACTCAACAAAAAAGGAATGTTCATGAAAGGCAATAGAAAATACTTGTATATAATGCACAACTATAGTGTTATCCACAAGCGTAGTAACCAGAATTGATCGATGGCCCATGAAAACTCAAACATGAGTGGTTTCCTAAATACGGCTATAACTCAACAAAAAGTAAAGGTTTGCAAAAGTCAATAGAAAATACGCGTAGATAATGGACAACTACAGTGCAATCCACAATCATAGTCACAAAGTTCATCGATAGCCCATGAAAACTAAAACACGAGCAATTTCCTAAATGCAGATATAAGTCAACAAAAAAGGAAGGTTCACGAAAGGAGATACAAAATATGTGAATAGAATGCACATCTACAGTGCAATCCACAAGTGTAGTCACAAAGTTCATCGAGGGCCCACGAAAACTCAAACACGAGCTGGTTCGAGAAAGGTGATAGAAAATACCCGTATATAATGCACAACTACAATGTAATCCATAATCGTAGTCACCAAAGTTGATCGACTCACGAAAACTCAAGCACAAGCGTTTTCGTAAATGTGGCTATAACTCAACAAAAAATGAAGGTTTGCAAGAGGCGATGGAAAATTAGCATTCATAATAAAAAACTAGAGTGCAATCCACAATCATAGCCACCAAAGTTAAATGATGGCCCATGAAAACACAAACTCGAGCGATTTCCTAAATGGTGCTATAACTCAACAAAAAATGAACGTTCACAAAAGGCAATAGAAAATACGCATACAAAATGGACAACTATAATGCAATCCGAAATCGTAGTGACTAAAGTTGATCAATGGCCCATGAAAAACTAAAACACGAGAGTTTTCCTAAATGCGGCTATAACTTAAGAAACAAATAAAGGTTCGTGAAAGGCAATTAAAAATATGCGTACATAATGCACAACTACAGTAAAATCCACAATCATAGTCACCAAAGTAGATTGATGGCCTATGAAAAGCCAAAAACAAACGGTGTCCTAAATGATTCTATAACTCAACAAAAAAAGAAGGTTCACGAAAGGTGGTAGATAATATGCTCGTTTATGAGTTTTCGTTGTTCATCGATCAACTTTGGTGAATATGCTTGTGTATTACATTGTCATTGTGCATTCTATACACATATTTTCTATCTTCTTTTGAGAACCTTCAATTTTTGTTTAGTTATAGTTGCACTCAGGAAACCGCTCGTGTTTGAGTTTTCATTGGCCATTGATAAACTTTGGTGACTACGATTGTTGATTGCACTGTAGTTATCCATTTCGTACGTGTATTTTCAGTCGCCTTTCGCGAACCTTCATTTTTCATTGACTTATAGCCGCACTTAGGAAATCACATGTGTTTGAGTTTTTATTGGCCATCAATCAACTTTGGTGACTAAGATTGTGGATTGTAATATAGTTGCACATTTCGTACGCATATTTATAATTGCCTTTCAAGAGCCCTCATTTTTTGTTGAGTTATAGCCGCATTTAGTAAAAACGTTCGTGCTTGACTTTTTGTGGGCCATTGATCAATTTTGGTGACTACGATTGTGGATGGCTCTGTAGTTGTGCATTCAATACTCATATTTTCTATAGCCTTTCACAAACCTTCTTTTTGCTTTTTGTTATAGCCTTATTTAGGAAACAACTCATATTTGAGTTTTCGTGCACCATGAATGAACTTTGGTGAATACTTGAGTTATAGCTACAGTAAGGAAACTGTTGCTATTTGAGTTTTCATGGGCCATCGATCAACTTTGGTGACTACGATTGTAGATTGTACTGTAGTTGTGCATTCTGTACACTTGTGGATTACACTATAGTTTTGCATTCTATACGTGTATTTTCTATCGCCTTTCGCGAACGTTAATTTTTTGATGAGTTATAGCGACATTTAGGAAATCACTTATGTTTGAGTTTTTGTGGGCTATTAATCAACTTTTGTGACTACAATTGTGGATTGTACTGTAGTTGTGCATTTTGTACACATATTTTTAATCGCTTTTCAAAAACCTTCATTTTTTGTTGAGTTACAGCGACATTTAGGAATATTCTCGTGTTTGATTTTTCATGGCAAGAGATATACATTTGTGACTACAATTTTGGATTACACTGTACTTGTTCATTCTATCCACGTATTTTTGATCACCTTTCCTGAACCTTCATTTTTCGTTGAGTTATAGCCGCACTTAGGAAACCGCTCATGTTTGAGTTTTCGTGGACCATTGATCAACATTGGTGATTATGATTGTGGATTGTATTGTAGTTGTGCATTCTATATGTATATTTTTTGTCCCCTTTCGCGAACCTTCATTTTTTGTTGAGTTATAGCCGCATTTGGGAAACCACTCATGTTTGAGTTTTTGTGGGCTATATATCTACTTCGGTAACTACGATTGTGGATTGTACTGTAGTTGTGCATTTTGTACATAAATTTTCTATCGCCCTTTTTGGACCTTCATTTTTTTTTCAGTTATAGCCACACTTATGAAATCGCTTGAGTTTGAGTTTTGGTGGGCCATTGATCAACTTTGGTCACTACGATTGTGGATATTACTGTAGTTGTGCATTATGTACGCATATTTTCTATCGCCTTTTGTGAACCTTCAATCAACTTTGGTGTCTATACATAATTCATAACTACAATACAATCCATAATCGTAGTTACCAAATTTGATTCGTGGGCAACAAAAAATCAAACTCAAACGGTTTCTTATATGCAGCTATAACTAAACAAAAAAAAAAGGTTCACGAAAGGCGATAGAAAATACAAGTACAGGATGGACAACTATAGTGCAATCCACAAGCATAGACACCAAAGTTGATTGAGGCCCACGAAAATTCAAACACAAGCAATTTCCTAAGTGCAACTATTCAAAAAAAAAAATGAATGTTCGAGAAAGGTGAGAAAAAATATGCGTATAGAATGCACTGGTGACTATGATTGGGGATTACACTATAGTTGTGCATTCTACACGCATATTTTTTATCGCCTTTCTCGAACATTCATTTTTTTTTTAATAGTTGCACTTAGTAAATTGCTTGTGTTTAACTTTTCATGGGCCTCAATCAACTTTGGTGTCTACGCTTATGGATTGCACTATAGTTGTCCATCCTGTACTTGTATTTTCTATCACCTTTCGCGAACCTTTTTTTTTTTGTTTAGTTATAGCTGCATATAAGAAACCTTTTGAGTTTGACTTTTTCTTGCCCATGAATCAAATTTGGTGACTATGATTATCGATTGTATTATAGACACCAAAGTTGATTGATAGCCCACAAAAACTCAAACACGAGTGTAATCCACAAGCGTAGTCACCAAAGTTAATCAATGGCCCCACGAACACTCAAACATGAGCATTTTCCTAAATGCGGTTATAACTCATAAAAAAATGAAGGTTCTCGAAAGGCAATAGAAAATAAAAGTATAGAATGCACAACTATAGTGTAATCCTCACGCATAGTCTACAAATTTGATCGATGGCCCAAGAAAACTCAAACTTGTTTGGTTTCTTAAAAGCGGCTATAATTCAACAATAATTGAAGGATCACGAAAGGCAAGAAAATACACATAGAGAATGGACAGCTACATTGCCATCCACAATCGTAGTCACCAAACTTCATCGATGGCCCATGAAATCTCAAACATGAGCAATTTTCTAAGTACAGCTATAACTCAATGAAAAATGATGTTTTGCGAAAGGCGATAGAAAATAGCTATATAGAATGCACAACTACACTGTAATTCACAATCGTAGTGACCAAAGTTGATTGATGGCCCACGAAAAGTCAAACACGAGCATTTTCATAAATGTGGCTATAACTCTGCAAAAAATGAAGGTGCGTGAAAGGTGATTAAAAATATCAGTACAAAATGCACAACTACAGTACAATCCACAATCGTAGTCACCAAAGTTTAATGATGGCCCACAAAAACTCAAACATGAGTAGTTTCCTAAATGCGGCTATAAGTCAACAAAAAATGAACGTTCGTGAAAGTTGATAGATGTTCATGTGCTAAAAAGACCCAGATTGTCCATTTTTCGAATAAATAAATTCTTTTTTAAAAAGATAGATTTTTTTGAAATGTAGAAGTAGTAGAGGTATTAGAGGCAAATGTTTTGAATCCTTTTATGAAAAATGGGATAAATGGGTTTGCAGAGAGTGTCATTCTCAGTAGACCCAGATCGTCCATTTTCGAAAAACTAATATTTCACCAACATGTAAGAACCCATCAAAAATATAATCTACAAAGCAAATTTTTTTTCAAAAAATAAAAAATATGTGTTTTATAGGTACTTCTTTTCTCAAAGAGACCCAGATCGTCCAGTTTTTGGAAAAATAAGTTTTTGAAAAAGATACATTTATTTGAAAAGTAGAAGCAGTAGAGGTAACAGATGCAAATGTTTTGAATCCTTTTATGAAAAATGGGATAAATGGGTTTTTTAGAGAATGTCATTCTTAGCAGACCTAGATCGTCCTTTTTCGAAAAACTAATATTTCACCATGTAAAAACCCCTCAAAAATAGTCTCTACGAAACAATTTTTTTGGGAAAATAAAAAATATGGGTTTTTATAGATTTGATTTTTGAAACAATAAGTTGTTCTTGAAAAAGATAGATTTTGTTGAAAAGTGGAAGCAGTGGAGGTAACGGAGGAAATTTTTTCAATCTTTTTATGAAAAATCTGAAAAATTGGTTTTGTAGAGAATGTTGTTCTGAGTAGACCTAGATTGTCCTTTTTTCAAAAAACTAATTTTTCAACAACACGCAAGAACCCCTCAAAAATGGAATCCACGAAACTTTTTTTTTTGGAAAAATCAAAATATGGTTTTTATAGGAGCTCGTGTGTTGAAGAGACCCAATACATCCGTTTTTTTCTGAAAAAATAAGTTATTTTTGAAAAAGATAGAATTTTTTGAAAGGTAGAAGCAGTAGAGGCAATAGAGGCAAATTTTTTGAATCTTTTAATGAAAAATCTAAGAAATGGGATTTGTAGAGAATGTCGTTCTGAGTAAAACTTTTGAAAAACTAATTTTTCACTAACATGCAAGAACACCTAAAAAATAGAATCTACAAAATGATTTTTTTGGGAAAATCAAAAATTTGGGTTTTATAGGTGCTCGACAATTAAAGACACCCAGATCGTCCATTTTTTTAAAGAAAGTTGTTCTTGAAAAAGATAGATTTTTTTGAAAAGTAGAAGCAGTAGTGGTAACAGAGGAAATTTTTTTTAAACTTTTTGTGAAAAATTTGAGAAATGGATTTTGTGGAGAATGTCATTTTGGGTAAATATAAATCATCCTTTTTTCGAAAAATTAATTTTTGACCAACATGCGAGAACCCTTCATAAATAAAATCTACTAAACAATTTATTTTTTGGGGAAATCGAAAATATGGGTTTTATAGGTGATCGTGTGCTAAAGAGATCTAGATCGTTCGTGTTTTGAAATTATTTGTTGCTGAAAAAGATAGATTAATTTGAAAGTAAAAGCAGTAGAGGTAACAGAGGCAAATTTTTTGAATCTTTTTATGAAAAATCTGAGAAATGGGTTTTGTAGAGAATGTCGTTCTAAATATATCCAGATCATTATGGGTTTTGTAGAGAATGTCATTATTTTCAAGAAAATCAAATATATGGGTTCTATAGGTGCTCAACAACTAAAGACACCAGATCGTTTGTTCTTTTCAAAATAAGTTTTTAAAAGAGAATTTTTTTTGAATAGTAGAAATAGCAGAGGTAACACTGGCAAATTTTTTGAATCTTTTTATGAAAAATATGAGAGATGGATTTTGTAGAAAATGTCATAATGAATACACCCACATCGTACTGTTTTCGAAAAAACTAATTTTTCACCAATATGGTTGAACCCCTAAAAACTAGAATCTATGAAACAATTTTTTTTGGGAAAATAAAAATTATGGGTTGTATAGGTGCCCATGTGCTAAAGAGACCAAGATCATACAGTTTTTGAATAAAATACTTATTCTTGAAAAAGATAGATTTTTTTGAAAAGTAGAAGTAGTAGAGGTAACAAAGGCAAAAAATTTTAATCTTTTTATGAAATATCTGAGAAATGGGTTTTGTAGAGAATGTCATTCTGACCCAGATTGTCTTTTTTTCGAAAAACTCATATTTCACCAACATGCAAGAACCCCTCAAAAGTAGAATCTACGAAACAATTTCTTCTGGGAAAATAAAAAATATGGGTTTTATTGGTGCCGGTGTGCTGCAGAGATTCAAATCATCTATGTTTTGGAAAAATAATTTCTTGAAAAAATAGATATTTTTTAAAAGGAGAACCAATAGTGGTAACAGAGGCAATTTTTTTGAATCTTTTTATGAAATATCTAAGAAATGAGTTTTGTAGAGAATGTCGTTCTGAGTAGACCCACATCGTCCTTATTTTGAAAACATAATTTTTCACCAACATGCAAGAACCCTAAAAAATAGAATCTACGAAACAATTTTTTTCGAAAAATCGAATATATGGGTTTTATAAGTGTTCATGTGCTAAAGAAACCCAAATAGTCCATTTTTTGAAAAAATAACTTCTTATAAAAGATAGAGTTCTTTGAACACTAGAAGCAGTATATGTAACAGAGGCAAAAATTTTGAATCTCTAGATGAAAAATCAGATAAATGGGTTTTTCTAGAGATTTTCATTCTGAGTAGACCCAGATCATCCTTTTTTGGAAAAACAAATATTTCACCAACATGCAAGAACAGCTAAAAGACACCCAGATCCTACGTTTTTTTTAAAATAAGTTTTTGAAAAACATAATTTTTTTTGAAAAGTAGAAGCAATGGAGATAACAAAGGAAATCTTTTTGAATCTTTTTATGAAAAATATGAGAAATGGGTTTTGTAGAGAATGTCACTCTCAGTAGACACAGATTGTGTTTTTTGCGAAAAACTAATTTTTCACTCAACAAAAAAAAAGGTTCACAAAAGGCGATAGAAAATACACGTACAAAATGGACAATTGCAACACAATCCACAATTGTAGTCACTAAAGTTGACCGATGGCCCACGAAAACTCAAACATGAGTAGTTTCCTAAGTGCGGCTATAATTCAACGAAAAATGAAGGTTCGTGAAAGGCGATAGACAATACGCGTATAGAATACACAACTACAGTGTAATCCACAAGCGTAGTCACCAGAGTTGATTGATGGCCCATGAAAACTCAAACACGAGCGATTTATTAAATGCGGCTATAACTCAACAAAAAATGAAAGTTCACAAAAGGCAATAGAAAATGCATACAAAATGGACAACTACAGTACAATCCACAATCATAGGCACCAAAGTTGAACGATGGCCTACAAAAACTCAAACATGATCATTTTCTAAATGTGGCTATAAGTCATCAAATAATGAAGGTTCGTGAAAGGCAATTAAAAATATGTGTACAGAATGCACAACTATAGTACAATCCATAAACCTAGTCACCAAAATTGATCGATGGCCCAAAAAAACTCAAATATGAGCAGTTTCCCAAATGCAGCAATAACTCAACAAAAAATGAACGTTCGTGAAAGGTGATAGAAACTACATGTATAGAATGCACAATTACAGTGTAATCCACAAGTGTGGTCGCCAAAGTTGATTGATGGCCCACGAATACTCAAACACGAGCATTTTCCTAAATGTGGCTATAACTGAACAAAAAATGAAGGTTCGTGATAGGCGATTAAAAATATTCATACATAATGCACAACTATGGTACAATCCACAATCGTAGTCACCAAAGTTGATCGTTGGCTGAAAAAACACAAACATGAGCCGCATTTAGGAAACCGTTGGTGATTGAGTTTTTGTGGGCCATCGATCAACTATTGTGACTATGCTTGTGGATTACACTGTAGTTTCTATTTCCTTTCACGAATGTTCATTTTATGGCGTAGTTTCTATCACCTTTCATGAACATTCATTTTATGTGTAGTTATAGCCGCATTTAGGAAACCGCTCATGTTTGAGTTTTTGTGGGCCATTGTTCAACAATGCTGACTATAATCGTAGCTTGTACTGTAGTTGTGTATTCTGTACGTATATTTCTAATCACCTTTCACGAAACTTAATTTTATGCTGAGTTATAGACGAATTTAGAAAAATGCTCGTATTTGATTTTTCGTGGTTCATCGATCAACTTTGGTCACTACGATTGTGAATTATAGTGTAGTTGTGCATGCAATACATGTATTTTCTATCGCCTTTCGTGAAACTTCATTTTTTCTTTGAGTTATAGCTGCACTTAGGATATTGCTCATGTTTGAGTTTTCGTGGGCCATTGATCAACTTTGGTGACTACTCGTGTGGATTTCACTGTAGTTGTGCATTCTATATGTGTATTTTTGTTCAGTTATGGCCGCATTTAGGAAAACATCGTGTTTAAGTTCTCATGGGGGCCATCGATTAACTTTGGTGACTATGATTGTGGTTTACACTGTAGTTATGCATTCTGTATGCATCTTTTCTATCACCTTTCGCGAACCTTCATTTTTCCTTGAGTTATAGCCGCACTTAGGAAACGACTCATGTTTGAGTTTTTCTAGGCCATCAATCAAGTTAGGTTACTATGATTGTGGATTGCACTATAGTTGTATAAACGTATTTTGTATCCCCTTTCACGAACCTTTATTTTTAGTTTAGAACAGCCGTATTTAGGAAACTACTCATGTTTGAGTTTTCGTCAGCCATCGATCAACTATGGTGACTACAATTGTGGATGGCACAGTAGTTGTCCATTCTATATGCGTATTTTCCATCACCTTTCGCCAACCTTCATTTTTTGTTGGGTTATAGCCACACTTAGGAAACTGCTCATGTTTGAGTTTTTGTGGGTCATCAATCAACTTTCATGACTACGATTGCAGATTACACTATAGTTGTGCATTTCATACGTGTATTTTCTATTGCCTTTCGAAAACCTTCATTTTTTATTGAGTTATATCTGCGCTTATGAAACCGCTCGTGTTTTCATTTTCATGGGGCATTGATCAACTTTGATGACTATGGTTGTGGATTACGCTACAGTTGTGCTTTCTATACGCATATTTTCTATCACCTTTCGTGAACTTTGGTTTTTTGTTGAGTTATAGCTGCATTTAGTGAACCGTGCGTGTTTGAGTTTTCATGGGCCACCGATCAACTTTGGTGAGTACGATTGTGGATTGCATAGTAATTGTGAATTCTATATACTCATTTTTTGTCCATTTCGCGAACCTTCATTTTTCATTGAGTTATAGTCATATTTCAGAAAACGCACGTGCGTGTGAGTTTTTGTGGGCCATCAATCAACTATGGTGACTACAATTGTGGATGGCACTATAGTTGTCCATTTTATACACGTATTTTATTTGACCTTTCATGAACCTTAATTTTTCACTGAGTTATAGTTGTATTTACGAAATCGATCTTGTTCGAGTTTTTGTGGGTCATCGATCAACTTTGGTGATTACGCTTTTGGATTACACTGTAGTTGTGCATTCTATACGCATATTTTCTATTTCCTTTCGCGAACATTCATTTTTTGTTGAGTTATAGCTGCATTTAGGAAATCCCTTGTACTTGAGTTTTCCTGGGCATCCGATCAACATTGGGGACTTCGATTGTGGATTGCAATATAGTTTTCCATTTTGTACACGTATTTTCTATCACCTTTTGTGAAGCTTCATTTTTTTTGCGTTATAGGTGCATTTAGGAATATAGTACTTTGTTATAGTACTTCCATTTTGTACACGTATTTTCTATCACCTTTCGTCAAGCTTCATTTTTTGTACACGTACTTCGATTTTGGATTGCAATATAGTTTTCCATTTTGTACATGTATTTTCTATAACCTTTCGTGAAGCTTCATTTTTTTGCGTTATAGGTGCATTTAGGAAACCGCTCATGTTTGAGTTTTTGTGGGCTATCAATGAACTTTAGTGACTATGATTGTCCATTGTAATGTAGTTGTACATTCTGTATGCATATTTTTAATCGTGTTTCATGGACCTTCATTTTTTGTTGAGTTATAGCTGCATTTAGGAAAATGTTCCTGTTTGAGTTTTCGTGGGCCATCGATCAAATTTCATGATAATGCTCTTGGATTACACTATCGTTGTGGTTTCTATACGTGTATTTTCTATCACCTTTCACGAACCTTCATTTTTTCTAGAGTTATAACCGCATTTAGCAAATCACTCATGTTTGTGTTTTCGTGGGCCGTTGATCAACTTTGGTGACTACAATTGTGGATTGCATTGTAGTTGTGCATTCTCTACACATATTTTTAATTGCCTTTCAAAAACCTTCAATTTTTTTTGAGTTATAGCCGCATTTAGGAAAACACTCATGTTTTAGTTTTCACGGGTCATTCATTAACTTTGGTAACTACGATTGTGGATTACACTATACTTCTGCATAATATACCTATATTTTTCTTTTGACTTTCATGAACCTTCATTTTTTGTTCAGTCATAGCTGCATTTAGGAAAGCGCTCATGTTTGAGTTTTTATGGACCATCAATCAACTTTGGTGATTACGTTACTGAATTACACTATAGTTTTGTATTCTATACTTTTATTTTCTATCACCTTTCAGAAACCCACATTTTTGGTTGAGTTATAGTCGCATTTAGTAAAACAGTCATGTTTTCGTGGGCCATGAATCAAGTTTGGTGAATTCGGAGTAGACTGTATTTGTGCATTCTATATGCGTATTTTATATTGCCTTTCATGAATGTTCATTTTTTATTGAGTTATAGCCACATTTAGCATAAAGGTCGTGTTTGAGTTTTCATGGGCCATCGATCAACTTTGGTAACTACAATAGTGGATTGCACTTTAGTTGTGCATTTTATATGCGTGTTTTCTATCGGGTTTCGCGAACCTTCATTTTTCATTGAGTTATAACTGCACCTAGGAAACCGCTCATGTTTGAGTTTTAGTGGGCTATCAATCAAATTTGGTGACTACAGTTGTGGATTGCACTGTATATGTGCATTCTATACTTGTATTTTCTATCGCCTTTTGTGAACCTTCATTTTTTCTTGTGTTATAGCTGCATTTAGGAAACCATTCCTATTTGAGTTTTCGTGGGCCATCGATCAAACTTTCGTGTGTACACTAATGGATTACACAGTGGTTGTGCATTCTATATCCATATTTTATATCGATTTTCAAGAACCTTCATTTTTTGTTGAGTTATAACAGAATTTAGCAAAACCACTTGTGTTTGAGTTTTAGTGAGCCATTGATCAACTTTGGTGACTACGATTGTGTATTTTGTCTTGCCTTTTGTGAACCTTCATTTTTTGTTGAGTGATAGCCGCATTTAGGAAACTGCTTCTATTTGAGTTTTCGTGGGCCCTCGATCAACTTTGGTGACTACGATTATGGATTTCATTGTAGTTTTCCATTTTGTATGCATATTTTCTATTGCCTTTCGTAAACCTTCATTTTTTGTTTAGTTATAGGTGCATTTAAGAAACCGCTCGTGTCCTAAAGAGACACAAATCGTCCGTTTTTTGAGAAAATAAGTTCTTCCTGAAAAAGATTTTTTTGAAAAGTAGAAGCAGTAGAGGTAATAGTGGCAAATTTTTTGTATCTGTTTATGAAAAATGGGATAAATGGGTTTCTTAGAGAATATCATTCTGAGTAAACCTAGATTGTCCTTTTTTTGAAAAACTAATATTTCACCAATATGCAAGAACCCGTCAAAAATATAATCTATGAATTTTTATTTTTTTTCAGAAAATCCAAAATATGGGTTTTGTAGAGAATGTCGTTCTGAGTAGTACAAGGTCATCCTTTTCAAGAAAAACTAAGTTTTCACCAACATGCAAGAATCCCTCAAAAATAGAATCTACAAAAAAAAATTTTGGGGAAATTTGAGAATATGAGTTCAAAAAACTAATTTTTCACTCAACAAAAAATAAAGGTTCGCGAAAGGCGATAGAAAATATGGGTATAAAATTCACAACTAGAGTGTAATCCACAAGCGTAGTCACCAAAGTTAATCGATGGCCCAAGAAAGCTTGAACACGAGTGGTTTATTAAATGCGGCTATAACTCAAAAAGAAATGAAGGTTCTCAAAAGGCAATAGAAAATACGCGTACAAGATGGACAACTATAGTACAATCCACAATCGTAGTCACCAAAGTTGATCAATGGCCCACCAAACCTGAAACACGAGTGGTTTACTAAATGCGGCTATAACTCAACAAAAAATGAAGGTTCATGAAAGGCGATAGAAAATATGCATATAGAAGGTTCATTTCTTGTTGAGTTATAGTCGCATTTAGGAAAATGCTCATGCTTGAGTTTTCATGGGCCATCGATCAACTTTGGTGACTACGCTTATGGATTCTATACATGAATTTTCTATCACCTTTTGTGAACATTCATTTTTTGTTGAGTTGTATGCACTTTTAGGAAATTGTTCGAGCTTGAGTTTTCGAAGGCCATCGATCAACTTTGGGCACTACAATTGTGGATTACACCATAGTTGTGCATTCTATACAAGCATTTTCTATTCCCTTTTGCAAACCTTGAATTTTTGTTGAGTTATAGCCGCATTTAGGAAACTGTTCATGTTTGAGTTTTTGCGCGCCATCAATCAACTTTGGTGACTACGATGTGGATTGTATTGTCGTTGTACATTTTGTACACATATGTTTAATCACCTTTAACAAACCTTCACTTTTTGTTGAGTTATCATTGCATTTATGAAAGGACTCGTGTTTATGTTTTCGAGGATCATCAATCAACTTTGCTGACTATGATTGAAGATTACACTGTAGTTATGAATTCAATACAAGTATGTTCGATTGCCTTTCATGAACCTTCATTTTTTGTTGAGTTATAGCCACTTTATGAAACCGCTCTTGTTTGAGTTTCCGTGGGCCGTTGATCAACTTTGGTGAGTACGATTGTGGATTTCACTATAGTTTTCCATTTTGTATGCGTATTTTCTATCGCCTTTAACGAACATTCATTTTTTGTTGAGTTATAGCGGCATTTAGAAAACCGCTCATGTTTGAGTTTTCATGGGCCATCGATCAACTTTGGTGACTACGCTTGTTGATTACAACTACAATGCAATCCACAATCATAGACACCAAAGTTAATTGATGGCCCACGAAAACTCAAACACGAGCATTTTTCTAAATGTGGCGATAACTCAACAAAAATAAAGGCTCGTGCAAGGCGATTAAATAAATACGTACAAAATGAAAAACTACAGTACAATTCTAAATCGTAGTCTTTAAGTTGATTGATGGCCCACGAAAACTCAAACACGAGCGTTTTCCCTAAATGCGGCTAAAACTCAACAAATAAAAAAGGTTCATTAAAAACATGCGTACAAAATGTACAACTACAATACAATCCACAAAGTAGTCACCAAAGTTGATTGATGCATATTTTTAATTGCCTTTCACGAACTTTCATTTTTTGTTTAGTTATAGCCCAATTTAGGAAAACGATGGTGTTTGAGTTTTTGTGGGCCATCATCAAGTTTGGTGATTATGATTGTGGATTACATTGTAGTGGTACATTTTTTTGAAAAGTAGAAGCAATAGAGAGAAGCAAATTTTTTGAATCTTTTTATGAAAAATCTAAGAAATGAGATTTGTAGAGAATGTCATTCTGAGTAGACCCAAATCGTTCTTTTTTCGAAAATCTAATTTTTCACCAACATGCAAGAACCCCTCAAAAATAGAATCTACGATACAATTGTTTTTGGGACAATCAAATATATGGGTTTTATAGGTGCTCGAAAGCTAAAGACACTCAGATCATCCGTTTTTCTAAAATAGGTTTTTGAAAGAGAGATTTTTTTGAAGAGTAGAAACAATAGAGGTAACAGAGGCAAATGTTTTGAATTTTTTTATGAAAAATGGGTTTTGTAGAAAATGTTGTTTTGAATAGACTCAGATCATACTTTTTTTGAAAAAAACTAATTTTTCACCAACATGCAAGAACCCCTAAAAAATAGAATCTATGAAACAATTTTTTTTTGGAAAATATAAAATATGGGTTTTTATAGGTGCCCATGTGCTAAAGAGGCCAAGATCGTCTAGTTTTTGAAAAAAAAAAAATTATTCTTGAAAAAGATAGATTTTTTTGAAAAGTAGACACTGTCATTCTTAGTAGACCCAAAATTCTTATTCCAAAAAACTAAATTTTCACTAACATGCAAGAACACCTCAAAAATAGAATCTACAAAACAATTTTTTTTGGAAAATTGAATATATGGGTTTTATAGGTGCTAGTGTGTTGAAGAGGTTCAGATCGTCTATTTTTTGGAAAAGTAAGTTGCTTTTCAAAAAGATAGATTTTTTTGAAAAGTGGAAGCAAATATGGTAACATAGGCAAATTTTTTGAATCTTTTTATAAAATATTTGAGAAATGAGTTTTGTAGAGAGTGTCGTTCTGAGTAGACCCAGATCATCCTTATTTCAAAAAACTAATTTTTCACCAACATGGAAGAACCCCTCAAAAATAGAATCTACGATTGTGGATGGCACAGTAGTTGTCCATTCTATACGCGTGTTTCTGATGCCTTTCACAAACCTTCATTTTTTGTTGATTTATAGCCGTATTTAGGAAACCTCTTGTGTTTGAGCTTTTGTGGGCGATCGATCAACTTTGGTGACTATACTTATGGATTGCACAGTAGTTGTCAATTATATATACGTATTTTCTGTCCACATTCGTGAACCATCATTTTTCGTTGACTTATAGTCATATTTAGGAAATCGCTCATCTTTGACTTTTTGAGGGCCAGCAATCAACTTTGGTGACTACGATTGTGGATTGTACTATAGTTCTGCATTCTATAAGCATATTTTTAATCGCCTTTCACGAACCTTCATTTTTTCAATTATAGACACATTTAGGAAAATGCTCGTGTTTTAGTTTTCGTGGGCCATCGATCAATGTTGGTGACTACGATATTGCATTGCACTATAGTTGTGCATTCTATACGCGTATTTTTGATCGCCTTTCGTGAACCTTCATTTTTCGTTGAGTTATAGTCCCACTTAGGAAACTACTCATGTTTATGTTTTCATCGGCCATCAATAAACTTTGGTGACTACGATTATGGATTGCATTGTAGTTGTCCATTTTGTATACGTATTTTCTATCGCCTTTTGCGAACTTTCATTTTTTATTGAGTTATAGCCACATTTAGGAAATTGCTCGAATTTGAGTTTTCAAAGGACATCAATGAACTTCTATCGCCTTTCGGGAACCTTCATTTTTTGTTGAGTTATAGCCGCATTTAGGAAACCGCTCATGATTGAGTTTTCATGGGGGATCAACTTTGGTGACTACGATTGTCGATTGCACTATAGTTGTCCATTATGTACATGTATTTTTTATCGCCTTTCGCAAACCTTCATTTTTTCTTGAGTTATGACCTCATTGAAGAAACCACTCGTGTATGAGTTTTTGTGGGCCATCGATCAACTTTCATGACTATGCTTGTGGATTACACTATAGTTGTGCATTCTATACATATATTTTTTATTGCCTTTCCGGAACATTCATTTTTGTTGAATTATAGCTGCATTTAGGAAACCACTATTGTTTTAGTTTTTGTGGGCCATCAATCAACTTTGGTGACTACGATTGTGGTCTGTACTATAGTTGTGCATTTTGTATGCAGGTTTTTAATCTCCTTTCATGAACCTTCATATTTTATTCATTTATAGCCGCATTTAGGAAAGCGTTTATGTTGAAGTATTTGTGGGCCATCGATCAACTTTGGTGACTATGATTGTGCATTACACTGTAGTTGTCCATTCTATATGCGTATTTTCTATCGCCTTTTGCGAACCTTCTTTTTTTGCTAAGTTCTACCCGCACTTAAGAAACCGCTCATGTTTGAGTTTTCTTGGGGCATCGGTCAACTTTGGTGACTACGATTGTGGATTATACATGTAGTTGTGCATTCTATACACATATTTTCTATCGCCTTTTGTGAACCGTCATTTTTTTGTTGAGTAATAGCCACACATAGGAAATCACTCATGTTTGAATCTCGTGGTCCATCGATTAACTTCGGTGACTACGATCATGGATTGCACTGTAGTTGTGCATTTTGTTGAGTTATAGCCACATTTAGGAAATCACTCGTGTTAAAATTTTTGTGGGTCATCGTTCAACTTTGGTGGCTACGATTGTGGATTACACTATAGTGTTGCATTCTATACGAGTATTTTGTACTTCCTTTTGCGAACCTTCATTCTTTTTAGTAATAGAAGCATTTAGTTAACCGCTCATGTTTGAGTCTTAATGGGGCATCGATCAACTTTGGTGACTACAATTGTGGAATGTATTGTAGTTGTCCATTCTTCACGTGTATTTTCTATCGATTTTCGTGAACCTTCATTTTTTGTTGAGTTATAGCCACATTTAGGTTACCGCTTGACTTTTTGTGGGCCATCGATCAACTTTGGCGACTATGGTTGTGGATTGCACTATAGTTGTGTATTCTGAATGTTAATTTTCTATCGCCTTTCGCGAACCTTCCTTTTTTGTTGAGTTATAGCCAATTTATGAAACTGCTCAAATTTGAGTTTTTGCGGGCTATCAATCAACCTTGGTGACTAGAATTGTGGATTGTTCTATAGTTGTGCATTCTATACAATTATTTTTAATCTTGTTTCACGAACCTTCATTTTTTGTTCATTTATAGCTGCATTAATGAAAACGCTTGTGTTTGAGTTTTCGTGGGCCATCAATCAACTTTGGTGACTACGATTGTGGATTACATTATAGTTGTGCATTTTATATTCGTATTTTCTATCACCTTTCGCGAACCTTCATTTTCTATTGAGTTATAGCCGCACTTATAAAACCATTCGTGTTTCCGTTTTAGTTCGCCATCTATCAACTTTGGTGACTATGCTTGTAGATTACACTGTAGTTGTACATTCTATACATGTATTTTCTATTGCCTTTCACGAACATTCATTTTTTGTTCAGTTATAACCGCATTTAGGAAACCGCTCATGTTTGAGATTGTTTGGGCCATCGATGAACTTTGGTGACTATGATTGTGGGTTTTACTTTAGTTTTGTATTTTGTATGCATTTTTTTAATCTCCTTTCACAAACCTTCATTTTTTGTTGAGTTATAGCTGCATTTATGAAACTGCTCGTGTTTCAGTTTTAGTGGGCCACTATCAACTTTTGTGTTTGAGGATTTGTGGGCTATCGATAATCTCTGGTGACTACGCTTGTGGATTACACTGTAGTTAAGCATTCTATATGCGTATTTTCTATCACCTTTTGCAAATCTTCATTTTTCGTTGAGTTATAGCTCTACTAAGGAAATAGCTCGTGTTTGACTTTACGTGGGCCATCAATCACCTTTGGTGACTACGCTTGTGATTGCACTATAGTTTTCCATTCTCTATGTGTATTCATTATCGCCTTTCGTGAACCTTCATTTTTTTTTAGGTATAGCTGCATCTAGAAAATTGCTCGAGTTTAAGTTTTCATGAGCTATCGATCAACTTAGGCGACTACACTTGTGGATTAGATTGTAGTTGTGCATTCTATAAGCATATTTTCTCACTTTTCATGAACCTTCATTTT
The DNA here is from genome assembly GCA_007258455.2 of Sequoia sempervirens. Classification (NCBI taxonomy): domain Eukaryota; kingdom Viridiplantae; phylum Streptophyta; class Pinopsida; order Cupressales; family Cupressaceae; genus Sequoia; species Sequoia sempervirens. Next base: position 4,940,558 of record VDFB02000020.1, read on the forward strand.
TTGTTCAGTTATAGCTGCACTGGTGAAACCACTCATGTTTGAATTTTCATGGGCCATTAATCAACTTTGGTGACTAGGATGTGGATTGCATTGTGGTTGTGCATTTTGTACGCGTATTTTTGATTGCCTTTCACGAACAATTTTTTGTTGAGTTATAGCTGCATTTAGGAAACCGCTCGTGTTTCAGTTTTCATGGGCCATCTATCAACTTTGTTGACTACACTTGTGGATTACACTATAGTTGTTCATTCTATACACGTATTCTATATTGCCTCTCGCAAACCTTCATTTTTTCTTCAACTATAGCTCTATTTAGGTAACTAGTTGCTCATGTTTGAGTTTTTTTGGGCCATCAATCAACTTTGGTGAATTACATTGTGGATTGTACTGTAGTTTTGCAATTTCAATGCATATTTTTAATCACCTTTCACGAACCTTCATTTTTTGTTAAGTTATCACTACATTTATTAAAACGCTCATGTTTGAGTTTTTGTGGGCCATCAAATAACTTTTGTGACTACGATTGTGGATTACACTATAGGTTTGCATTCTATACACGTATTTTCTTGAACCTTTCTTGAACCTTCATTTTTCATTGAGTTATAGCTGCACTTAGGAAACCACTCATGTTTGCATTTTCGTGAGGCATCAATCAACTTTGCATACTACGATTGTGGATTGCACTATAATTTTCCATTATGTATGTGTATTTTCTATCATCTTTTGTGAACCTTCATTTTTTGGTGAGTTATAGCCACATTTAGGAAACCCCTCGAGTTTGAGTTTTCTTGGGCCAATGATCAAATTTGGTGACTATGCTTGTGGATTACACTATAGCTTTGCATTGTATACACATATTTTCTATCACCTTTCACAAAATTCTTTTTCTGTTGGGTTATAGCCGCATTTAGGAAAATGCTCATGTTTGAGATTTTGTTGGCCATCGATCAACTTTACTAACTATGATTATGGATTGTAGCTTTGTTGTGCATTTTTTATGCATATTTTTAATCGCCTTTCAGGAAACTTCATCTTTTTTTTAGTTATAGCCGCATTTAGGAAACCGCTCTTGTTTGAGTTTTCTTGGGCCATCAATAAACTTTTGTGACTACAATTTTGGATTGCATTGTAGTTGTCTATTCTGTATGCATATTTTCTATCGCCTTTTGCTAACCTTCATTTTTGTTGAGTTATAACTGCATTTAACAAACCTCTTAAGTTTGAGTTTTCATGGGCCATCGATCAACTTTGGTTGTAATGCTTATGGATTACACTCTAGTTGTGCATTCTATACGCGCATTTTGTATTGTCTTTCATGAACCTTCATTTTTTGTTGAGTTATAGCCGTATTTAGGAAGCCCCTCATGTTTGAGTTTTTTTTGGGCCTTCGATCAATATTGGTGATTATGATTGTGGATTATACTACAGTTTTGCATTCTATATGCATATTTTCTATCACCTTTTGTGAAGCTTCACTTTTTGTTGAGTTATATAACTGCATCTAGGAAACCGCTCATGTTTGACTTTTTGTGGACCATCAATCAACTTTGGTGACTACGATTGTGGAATGTACTATAGTTGTGCATTTTGTACTCATATTTTTAATCACCTTTCACAAACCTTCATTTTTTGTTGAGTTAGAGCCGCATTTAGGAAGCCCCTCATGTTTGGAAACTATGATTGTGGATTGCACTATAGTTGTCCATTTTGTACGTGTATTTTCTATTGCCTTTCACGAACCCTAATTTTTTGTTGAGTTATAGCCATATTTAGGAAACCGCTCGACTTTGAGTTTTCATGGGTCATCGATCAACTTTGGTGATTACGCTTGTAAATTACACTATAGTTGTGCATTCTATAAGCATATTTTCTATCACCTTTCGTCAACCTTTAATTTTTGCTTAGTTATACCCACACATAAGAAACTGTTTGTGTTTGAGTTTTTATGGGCCATCGATCAACTTTGGTGACTACAATTGTGGATTGCAATGTAGTTGTCCATTCTATATGTGTATTTTCTATCGCCTTTAGTGAACCTTCATTTTTTTTTGAGTTATAGCTACATTTAGGAAACTACTCGTATTTGAGTTTTCGTGAGCCATCCATAAACTTTGGTGACTATGATTGTCGATTACACTATAGTTGTTCATTCTATACACGTGTTTTCTATCGCCTTTCACAAACCTTCATTTTTCGTTGATTTATAGCTGCATATAGGAAACTGCTCGTGTTCTAAAGAGACATGAATCATCCGTTTTTTGAGACATTAAGTTTTTGAAAAAGATTTTTTTGAAATGTAGAAGCAGTAGAGGTAACAAAGGCAAAAAAATTCAATCCTTTTATGAAAAATGGGATAAATGGGTTTTTTAAATGTCATTCTGAGTAGACCCAGATCGTCATTTTTTCGAAAAACTAATATTTCACCAACATGAAAGAACCCCTCAGAAATAGAATCTACGAAACAATTTTTTTTGGAAACTTGAATATATGGGTTTTATGGGTACTCATATTCTCAAGTGTCCCAGATCGTCCGGTTTTTGAAAAAATAAGTTCTTGAAAAAGACAGATTTTTTTGAAAAGTAGAAGCAGTGCAGGTAACAAAGGCAATTTTTTTGAATGTTTTACTGAAAAATCTGAGAAATTGGTTTTTCTAGAGAATGTCGTTATGAGTAGATGCAAATCTTCCTCTTTTCGAAAAACTAATTTTTGAAAAAAATTAAGAACCCCTCAAAAAATAGAATCTATGAAACAATTTTTTTTTTTGGAAATCGAAATATGGTTATTATAGGTACTGGTGTGCTAAATGGACCCAGATTGTCTGTTTTTAAAAAAAAAAAGTTATTCTTGAAAAAGATAGATGTTTTTGAAAAGTAGAAGCAGTAGAGGTAAAAAAAGGTAAATTTTTTGAATATTTTTTATGAAAAACCGAAGAAATGGGTTTTGTAGAGAATATCATTCTAAGTAGACAAAAATCGTCCTTTTTTCGGAAAACTAATTTTTGACCAACATGCAAGAACCCCTCAAGAATAGAATCTACAAAACAATTTTTTAGGGAAAATAAAAAATATGGGTTTTTATAAATGCTCAAGAGCTCAAGAAACCCAGATTGTCCGTTTTAAAAAAAAATAAGTTGTTTTTGAAAAAGATAGATTTTTTTGAAAAGTAGAAGCAGTTATAGGTGCCCATGTGCTAAAGAGACCTAGATTGTCTGGTTTTTGAAAAAATTATTTGTTCTTCAAAAAGACAGATTTTTTTCAAAAGTAGAAGCAATAGAGGTAACCAAGACAAAATTTTTGAATCTTTTAATGAAAAATCTAAGAAATGGGTTTTCTAAAGAATGTCATTTTGAGTAGACCCAGATCGTCTTTTTTTGAAAAACTAAATTTTCACCAACATGCAAGAACCCTTCAAAAATAGAATCTACGAAACTATTTTTTTCGGAAAATTGAAAATATGGGTTTTATAGGTGTTCGTGTGCTTAGACCTAGATCGTTCGTTTTTTGTAAAAACACTTCTTGAAAAAGATATATATCTTTTTGAAAAGTAGAAGCAATAGAAGTAACATAAGCAATTTTTTTTATTCTTTTTATGAAAAATGGGTTTTGTAGACAATGCCATTGTCAGTAACACCCATATCGTCGTCTTTATGAAATACTAATAATTTACCAATATGCAAGAACCCCTCAAAAATAGAATCTAACAAAGAATTTTTTCTGGGTAAATCGAGAATACGGGTTTTATAGGTGCTTGTGTGCTTAAAGAGACACAAATCGATTGCTTTTTGAAAACCTAAGTTGTTTTTGAAAAAGAAAGATTTTTTTGAAAAGGTAGTCGAGGTAATAAAGGAAAATTTATTGAATCTTCTTATGAAAAATCTAAGAAATGGGTTTTGTAGAGATTGTCTTTCTAAGTAGACTGAGATCGTCCTTTTTTCGAAAAATTAATTTTTAACATGCAAGAACCCCTCAAAAATAGAATCTAGAAAACTATTTTTTTTGGGAAAAATAGAATATGGTTTTTATAGGTGCTCGTCTGTTGAAAAGACCCAAATCATCCTTTTTTTGAAAAAAAAAAAGTTGTTCTTGAAAAAGATAGATTTTTTTAAAAAGTAGTAGCAGTAGAGGTAATAGAGGAAAAAAATTTGAATCTTTTTATGAAATATTTGAGTAGACCTAGATCATCCTTATTTTTATGAAATATGGGTTTTATAGGTGTTCATGTGCTAAAGAGACCTAGATCGTCTGTTTTTTTTTTTTTGAAAAAGATAGATTTTTTAGTAGTGGAGGTAATAGAGGCAAAGTTTTTCAATCATTTTATGAAAAATGGGATAAATGGGTTTTGTAGAGAATGTGAATCTGAGTAGACCAAGAACGTCCTTTTCAAGAACCCCTCAAAAATACAAACTACGAAACATTTTTTTTTTGGGAAAATAAAAAATATGGGTTTTATAGCTACTCCTGTGCTCAAGAGACCCAGATTGTCCGGTTTTTAATCGGCTTTCACAAGCCTTCATTTTTTGTCTAGTTATAGCCTTATTTAGGAATCCGCTCATATTTCAATTTTCGTCGGCCATTGATAAACTTTGGTGACTACGATTGTGGATTACACTGTAGTTGTACATTATGAATGATAATTTTCTATCGCCTTTCATGAATCTTTATTTTGGTTGAGTTATAACCGCATTTTGGAAACCGCTCGTGTTTGAGTTTTTGTGGGCCATCGTTCAACTTTGGTGACTATGATTGTGGATTACACTATAGTTTTGCATTCTATAAGCGTATTTTCTAACGACTTTCGCAAAGCTTCATTTTTCATTGAGTTATAGCCACACTTAAGAAACTACTTGTGTTTGAGTTTTTGTGGGCCATCAATCAAATTTGGTGACTACGATTGTGGATTGCACTGTTCTTGTGCATTCTTTACGTGTACTATCTACAACCTTTCACTAACCTTCATGTTTTGTTGATTTATAGGCACATTTAGGAAAATGCTCTTGTTTGACTTTTCGTGGGCATGGATCAACTTCGGTTACTACGATTGTGAACTACACTATAGTTGTGCATTCTATAAGCATATTTTCTATCGCCTTCCATGAAAATTCATTTTTCATTGAGCTATAATTGCACTTAAGAAATCACTCATGTTTCAGCTTTCGTGGGCCATTGGTCAAGTTTGGTGACTACGATTAGTGATGGCACTGTAGTTGTCCATTCTCTACATGTATTTTCTCGCCTTTCGCAAGCCTTCATTTTTTGTTGTTATAGCCACATTTAGGAAACAACTAATGTTTTTGTTTTAATGGGCCATCAATCAACTTTGGTGACTATGATTGTGGATTGTACTATAGTTGTGCATTTTGTACGAATATTTTTAATCACCTTTCATAAACCTTCATTTTATTTTGAGTTATAGCCACATTTAGGAAACCGCTCAAGTTTGAGTTTTCGTGGGGCATCGATCAACTTTGGTGACTATGCGTGTGGATTGCACTATAGTTGTGCATTCTATATGTGTATTTTCTATTGCCTTTAATGAATCTTCATAGTTGGTTGAGTTTTCGTGAGCTATCGATAAACTTTGGTGACTATAATTGTGGATTAGACTGTAGTTGTGCATTATATATGTGTATTTTCTATTTCCTTTTAGGAACATTATTTTTTCTTTGAGTTATAGCCGCACTTACGAGACGGCTCGTGTTTGTGTTTTCATGGGCCATCAATCAAGTTTGGTTACTACAATTGTGGATTGCACTGTAGTTGTCCATTATGTATGGGTATTTGCTATAACCTTTCATCAACCTTCATTTATTATTGAGTTATACCCGCAGTTAGGGAACCACTCATGTTTGAGTTTTCGTGGGCCATCGATCAACTTTGGTGACTACGATTGTGGATTATACTAAAGTTGTGTATACTGTATGCATATTTTTAATCACCTTTCATGAACCTTCATTTTTTGTTGAATTATAGCTGCATTCAAGAAAATGCTCATGTTTGAATTTTTCTGCGCTATCAATCAACTTTGGTGACTACGATTGTGGATTCACTATAGTTGTGCATTCTATACACATATTTTCTCTCTTTTCATGAACCCTCATTTTTTGTTGAGTTATAGCCGCATTTATGAAACTGCTCGTGTTTGAGTTTTCATGGGTCATTGATCAACTTTGGTCACAATGATTGTGGATTGCACTGTAGTTGTTAATTCTATACGCGTATTTTCTATCCCCTTTCATGAACCTTCATTTTTCGTTTAGTTATAACCGTATTTAGGAAATCGCTCGTGTTTGAGTTTTTGTCGGCCATCGATCAACTTTGGTGACAATAATTGTGGATTGCATTGTAGTTGTTAATTCTGTATGCATATTTTCTATTCCCTTTCGTGAATCTTCCTTTTTTCTAAAGTAATATCCATATTTAGGAAATTGCTCGTGTTTGACTTTTTGTGGGTGATCGATCAACTTTGGTACGACGCTTGTGGATTGCGTAGTTTAGCATTCTTTACACGTATTCTCTATAGCCTTTCATGAACCTTCACTTTTTGTTGGGTTATAGCCACATTTAGGAAACTGCTCATGTTTGAAATTTTGTGGGCCATCAATCAACTTTCGTGACTACGATTGTGGATTAAACTGTAGTTGTGCATTATATTCGTGTAACACAGTTGTGCATTCTGCACTGTAATTTTCCATCATCTTTCATGAACCTTCATTCTTTGTTGAGTTATAGCCACATTTAGGACCTATTCATGTTTGAGTTTTCGTGGGCCATAGATCAATTTTTTTGACCACGATTGTGGATTGTATTACATTTGTGCATTCTACACGCTAATTTTCCATCATGTATTGTAAACTTTCATAATGTGTTGAGTTATAGCCACATTTAGGAGACCACTAGTGTTTGAGTTTTTGTGGGCTGATCAACTTTGGTGACTATGATTGTGGGTTGTACTATAGCTCTGCATACTGCACGATAATTTTCCATCGCCTTTCATGAACCTTCATTTTGTGTTGGGTTATAGCCACATTTAGGAAACCACTCATATTTGTGTTTTTGTGGGCCATCAATCAACTTTGGTGACTACGATTGTCAATTGTAGTCTAGCTGTGCATTCTGCACACTAATTTTCCATCACTTTTCTTGAACCTTCATTTTGTGTTGAGTTATAGCCACACTTAGGAAACACTCGTGTTTGAGTTCTGATGGGCCATCAATCAACTTTGGTGAGTAGGATTGTGGATTGCACTATAGCTATGCATTCTACACTCTAATTTTCCATTGCCTTTCATGAACATTATTTTTTTTGAGTTATATTAGGAAACTGCTCGTGTTTGAGTTTTTGTGCGGCATCGATCAACTTTGGTGACTACGATTGTGGATTGTACTATAGTTGTGCATTCTGCATAATAATTTTCAATCTCCTTTCAACAACCTTCATATTTTGTTGACTTGTAGTCAAATTTAAAAAACCACATGTGTTTGATATTTTGGTGACAATGATTGTTGATTGTACTACAGTTCTGCATTCTGCATGCTAATTTTCCTTCGGTTTTCACGAACTTTCATTTTTTGTTAAGTTATAGCCACATTTAGGAAACCGCTCATGTTTGAGTTTTCATCAGCCATCAATCAACTTTGGTGACTACGATTGTGGATTGTATTCCAGTTGTGCATTCTGCATGCTAATTGTTCATCGCCTTTTGTGAACCTTCATTTTTTGTTGAGTTATAGCCACATTTATGAAGCCATTCGTGTTTGAGTTTTCGTGGGGCATCAAACAACTTTGGTGACTATGATTGTGGATTGTATTGCAGTTGTGCATTCCACACATTAATTTTCCAACCCCTTTTGCCAAGCTTCATTTTTTGTTGAGTTATAGCTATATTTAGGAAACCGCTCATGTTTGAGTTTTCGTGGGACATCGATCAACATTTGTGACTAAAATTGTGCATTATACTATAGTTGTGCATACTGCATGCTAATTTTCTACCGCCTTTCGTGAACCTTAATTTTTTGTTGAGTTATATCAGCATTTAGGAAACCTCCCGTGTTTGGGTTTTCGTGGTCCACCGATCAACTTTGGTGACTACGATAGTGGATTTTAGTGTAGTTGTGCATTCAACATGCTAATTTTCAATCACCTTTTGTGAACCTTCATTTTTTATTGAGTTATAGCCGCATTTAGCAAACCACTCGTGTTTGAGTTTTCACAGGTCATCGATCAACTTTGGTGTCTATGATATTGGATTATACTATAGTTGTGTATTCTAAACACTAATTTTCCATCGCCTTTCACGAGCTTTGAATTTTTGTTGAGTTATAGCCCCATTTAGGAAACCACTTGTGTTTGAGTTTTTTTGGGCAATCAATCGACTTTGGTGACTACAATTGTTGTTTATACTATAGTTCTGCATTTTGCGCACTAATTTTCCATTTCCTTTCACGAACATTCATTTTTTGTTGATTTATAGCCACATTTAGAAAACTGCTCGTGTTTGAGTTTTTATGGGCCATCAATCAACTTTGGTGACTACGATTTTGGATTGTACTGTAGTTGCACATTATGCACGCAAACTTTCCATCGCCTTTCGAGAATCTTCATTTTTTGTTGAGTTATAACCGCATTTAGGAAACCACTCGTGTTTGAGTTTTTGTGGGCCATCGGTCAAGTTTGGTGTCTACGGTTGTAGTTTGTACAACAGTTGTACATTCTACACACTAATTTTCAAGCACATTTCTTGAACCTTCATTTTTTATTGAGTTATAGCCACATTTAGGAAACCACTCATCTTTTAATTTTCAATGGCAATCGATCAACTTTGGTGACTACGATTCTGGATTGTACTGCAGTTGTGCATTTTGCACATGAATTTTCCATCGCCTTTCACCAACTTTCATTTTTTGTTTAGTTATAGCTGCATTTAGGAAACCACTCGTGTTTGAATTTTCGTGGGCCATCAATCAACTTTGGTGACTACAATTTTGGATTGTATTGCAGTTGTACATTTTGCATACTAATTTTCCATTGCCTTTACCAAACCTCATTTTTTCCTAAGTTACAGCTGCATTTAGGAAACCATTCGTGTTTTATTTTTCATGGGCCATTGATCAACTTTGGTGACTACAATTGTATTACAGTTTTGCAATTTGCACGCTAATTTTCCATTACCTTTTGCGAACCTTTATTTTTTCTTGACTTATAGCCATATTTAGGAAACCGCACGTGTTTGAGTTTTCATGGGCCATCGATCAACTTTGGTGACTACAATTGTGGATTGTATTGCAGTGGTGCATTTTTCCACGCTAATTTTCCATTGCCTTTCATGAACCTTCATTTTTTGTTGAGTTACATTATTGTATTTGAGTGTTCTTGGGCCATTGATCAACTTTGATGACCACTATTGTAGATTTTACTGTAGTTTTGCATTCTATATGCTAAATTTTCATCACCTTTCCTGAACATTCACTTTTTGTTGAGTTATAGCCACATTTATGAAATCACTCATGTTTGAGTTTTCATGGGTCATCGATCAACATTGGTTACCATGATTGTGGATCGCAAACATCCACTTTTTGTTGAGTTATAGCCGCATTTATGAAATTGATCGTGTTTGAGTTTTCATGGGTTGTCGATCAACTTTGGTGCATAGGATTGTGGATTTTACTGCAGTTGTAAATTTTGCATACTAATTTTCAATCACTTTTCATGAATCTTCATTTTTTCTTGAGTTATAACCACATTTTTGAAACCACTCATGTTTGATTTTTTGTTGGCCATTGATTAAATTTGGTGACCACAATTGTGGATTATACTACAGTTGGGTATTCTGCATGGTAATTTTCCATCAACTTATGCGAAACTTCATTTTTTGTTGAGTTATAGCCGCATTTAGGAAACAACTGCAAAGACAATCTTCGCTATCAACTGTGTCTGATGGCTCAACATGTAATGTCTTAGCTTCTGATCTACAAAGACAACTGCTAGACAAGCATGTTCAATTGATGTGTAATTCAATTCATACCCAACCAGTGTCCGATTGATATAATAGATGGTCCTTTCTTTTTCTTCTTGGTCATTTTGTGCAAGTAATGCCCCCAGTGCCGAATTAGTGGCATAGATGTATAAGATCAAGGGTTTTCCATGAATGGGTGGCATGAGGACTGGTGGTGACAGTAAGTAATCTTTTATTTGCTGAAAAGATTCTTGGCATTTATCTATCCACACAAAGGGGATGCCTTTGCACAGAAGATATTGGAATGGTTGACACTTGTCAGCCAATTGTGCTATAAAACACTGGATAGATTATACCCTACCCTGTAATGTCCTGAGTTCGCTTATTCCTCTGGGAGGAGGCATGTGCATGATGGCTTTGATTTTTTCTGGATCAACATCAATGCCTCTTCGAGAAACTATGTATCGCAAGAGTTTACCCAATGTTACGCCAAAGACACATTTCTTAGGATTTAGTCAGACTTTGTATTCTTCTAGTCTCTTGAAAATTGTGTCTAACACCTTCAGATGATCTTTTCTTCTTACTGATTTAGCCAAAAATTCGTCTACATAATCTTCCATTATTTTATGCATCATGTCATGAAGGATTGTTGTCATAGCCCTCTGATATGTGGTGCCTACATTTTTAAGACCAAATGGCATGACATTCCAGCAGTATGTATAGACTCAGATCATTCGATTTGGGTTTGTTACTGGCACAAGGTTAGATACCCATTCAACATAATCAATAGATCGTATGAACTCAACGTCTAGAAGTTTTTTCAACTCAGCCTTGATTAGTAGAGCGACCTGAGGATGCATTTTGCGTAACTTTTGTTTAAATGGTTTTACATTTGGCTATAATTCCCACTCTTGGGAGTCGCTATCGATAAACGTTTCCTTAGTAGTCTCGACACTTTCCGAAGCATGCATGCGCTCACTCGAAAGTCCATTGGTACGTCGGTTGTCATTGTCGGGCAATACCCTAATCCAAGATACTTTGGTATTTTGAAATATTTTATGGGCTCTCTTCATCCAGTTTTATTTCTGCCTAGGCCACTAGTGCCATCATAGCTCTTAGCCTTCATCATGGCATATCCCTTGCCATATTTCTTAACTGGTAATGGGGGTAGGTTGGCCATTTCTTTATAGAGCCATTCTGTAATATGTGCAAGGTCCTCATTACTCATGTCTCCCCATTTATGAAAACTGCTTTTTGTGGAACTTTGAAAATTTCTTAGGGTTCCATTCTAAAACATGGTCAACCATAGACCTTCAGAGACTTGGGTATTGTTGTGATGCTATATGTCGTATGTAGTTTGAATTCTCCACATCGTAGGTCCTGGATCTTGTCATTGGACACATCCTTAGGAAGTGTGGAAGATGTGGATGGAGTGGACATGGAAGATGATGCTAGTGTTGATGAGTCTATGTATTTGGAAGAAGACGAGCCAGGAGCTTCTCGATTGATGGGCACTCGATTTTCAGAAATACCCCTTAGGTTGGTTCAATATTGAAAAGGGTCGAGGTCTCCATATATGGTGATTTCTGTGCCGTCAAATGGGAATTTTAACCATTGGTGATATGTGGAGGGAACGACTTTTAGGGCATGAATCCATGGGTGATCGAGCAAGATGTTGTAAGGTAATTCTAGATCCAACACCTGGCAAGTTGTATACACAATGACTGGTCCCAGACTACTAGGAATAGAAATAGCACCTTGTCAAGAACGTTCTTCATCATATTCTTTTATGACTATACTCTTTGTTTCAATGTGTAATGCATCGTTATGGTTAGTCTTGGGTGACAAGTAATCTTGATCAAAAAAGGTGACATGGTGAGTTGTAGTGAGGTATCCCACCATGGTCTCAAATTGGTTGAAATCAATATCCTTAGGGACAGATGACTCTTGCATGGTTTTATCCAAGATAGCCTTATGTGTCGGAGAGATGCGAAGCAACTCAAGTATGGAAATCTGCATGGGAGTGTTTCCAAGCTAGTCGATAAGGTTAAACTACCTCTTAGGTTGCCATTGCTTTGTGGTCGACGTAGGTTGTGATTGCCTAGGAGATGGACCAGGTATGGTAATCTTAGGTTTCCTAGCAGGAGGCAGACCAGCTATGGTGACCATGCCACTTTGAGTAGTGGTAGTGGCATTGCATTGGGGTGCTCATTTGACTGTAATGGTGTTGATGTATTCATCGTCAGTTCGGACATTGTATATAGTAGGTCCACTGGAATAGTCATAATGGGCGCGGGCGTAATTGGCTTGATTATTGTTTGTCTTAGGACCTAACGTGGAAGCATTATTAGAACCATGGTCTTGCAATGGGTTCTTATGAATGGTATGGTTGGCATTTGATGGAAATTATGGCCCACCCAATTCGATTATTTGACTCTCGATAACGTCTTGCACAATATTTTTGAGTTGTTGACAGGACGATGTCTTATGTCCTTTAGCTCGGTGGTAAGCACAGAAGGCATTATCATCCCACCATGATGGTTTGAATTGCCTTGGGTCATACAGTTTTTGGGCTCCCCCAAGGGAGTGTATGTGCGACCCTTAGGGACTTTGGTGTCTACAATTGTTGATTACACTATAGTTATACATTCTAAATGCATATTTTCTATCACCTTTTGCGAAACTTAATTTTTCGTTGAGTTATAGCCACACTTAGCAAACCTCTCGTGTTTGAGTTTTTGTGGGCCATCAATCAACTTTGGTGACTATGATTGTGGATTGCTCTGTAGTTGTTCAATCTGTATGCATACTTTCTATCACTTTTCGTGAACCTTCATCTTTCGATGAGATATAGCCAAATTTAGGAAACCGCTTGTGTTTGAGTTTTCGTAGGCCATCGATGAACTTTGGTGACTACAATTGTGGATTGCAGTGTAGTTGTTCATTATGAATGCTAATTTTCTATCGCCTTTCCCGTACCTTGATTTTTTTGAGTTATAGCGGCATTTAGGAAACCACACATGTTTTAATTTTTGTTGGCCATTGATCTACTTTGGTGACTACGCTTGTGGATTACACTGTAGTTGTGCATTCTATACGTGTATTTTCTATTTCTTTTGGGGAACCTACAATTTTTATTGAGTTATAGCCACATTTAGGAAACCGCTCATGTTTGAGTTTTTTTGGGCCATCTATCAACTTTGGCAACTACAGTTGTGGATTATGCTATGGTTGTGCTTCTATACGTGTATTTTCTATTGGCTTTTGTGAACCTTCATTTTTCATTGAGTTGTAACTACACTTCGGAAAGTGCTCATGTTTAAGTTTTGGTTGAGTTATAGTTGCATTTATCAAACCGCTCATGTTTGAGTTTTTGTGGGCCATCGACAAACTTTGGTCACTACAATTGTTGATTGTACTGTAGTTGTGCTTTATGTATGCATATATTTAATCGCCTTTCATGAACCTTCATTTTTTTTTCAGTTATACCCGCATTTAGGAAAATGCTCGTGTCTGAGTTTTCGTGGGACATCGATCAACTTTTGTGACTACAATTGTGCATTGCACTGTAGTTGTGCATTATGAATGCTAATTTTCTATCGGATTTTGTGAACCTCCATTTTTTGTTGAGTTATAGCCACATTTAGGAAATTGCTCGAGTTTCAGTTTTTGTGGGTCATCAATCAAGTTTGGTGAGTACGCTTGTGAATTACACATTAATTGTGCATTCTATACATGAATTTTCTATCACCTTTCCTAAACCTTCTTTTTTTGTTGAGTTGTACTCACAGTTAGCAAAAGGCTTGTGTTTGAATTTTCCCTAGGCCATCGATCAAATTTGATCAACTTTGGGGACTACGATTATGGATTACAATGTAGTTGTCCATTCTATACATGTATTTTCTATCACTTTTTGTTGAGTTGTAGCCGCATCTAGGAAACACTCATGTCTGAGTTTTTATCGGCCATCAATCAATTTTGGTGACTATGATTGTGGATTGTATTATAGTTGTGCATTCTATACGCATATTTTTATTTTCCTTTCATGAACCTTCAATTTTTGTTGAGTTATAGCCGCATTTAGGAAAACTATCATGTTTGAGTTTTTCTGGGCAATCGATCAACTTTCATGACTACAATTGTGGATTACACTGTAGTTGTGCATTCAATATGTGTATGTTCTATTACCTTTCGCGAACCTTCATTTTTCATTGAATTATAGACGCACTTAGCAAACTGCTCATATTTTAGTTTTTGTGGACCATCTATCAACTTTCGTGACTATGATTTTGCATTGAACTGTAGTTGTCCATTCTGTCTGCGTATTTTCGTTCGCCTTTCATGAACATTCCTTTTTTGTTGAGTTATAGCCACATTTAGGAAATTGCTCATGTTTGAGTTTTTGTCGGCCATTGAAGTTTGGTGACTATGATTGTGGATTGTACTGTAGTTGTGCATTCTATACACATATTTTTAGTCGCCTTTCATTAACCTTTCTTTTTTATTTTAGTTATAGCCGCATTTAGGAAAATGCACAAGTTTGAGTTTTTGTGGGCTATAACAATCAACTTCGGTGACTACGACTGTAGATTACACTGTAGTTGTGCACAATTGTATTACAATCCACAATCATAGTCACCAAAGTTGGCCGATGGCCCACAAAAACTCAAATAGGGATGGTTTCCTAAATGCGGGTATAACTTTAAAAAAAATGAAGGTTGACGAATGGCGATAAAAAATTAGCATGCAGAATGTAAAATTGTTGTAAAATCCACAATCATACTAACCAAAGTTGATCGATGGCCAACAAAAATTCAAACACGAGTGGTTTCTTATGTGTGGCAATAACTCAAAGAAAATTGAAGCTTCATGAAAGGGGATGGAAAATTAGCATGTAGAATGCTCAACTACACTACAATCCACAATCGTAGTTACCAAAGTTCATCAATGGCCCACAAAAACTCAAACGCGAGCGGTTTACTAAATGCGGCTATAACTAAACAAAAAATGAAGGTTAGCAAAAGGTGATAAAAAATTAGAGTGTAGAATGCACAATAGCAGTACAATCAACAATCATAGTCACCAAAGTTGATCGATGGCCCACAAAAACTCAAAGACGAGTGGTTTCCTAAATGTGGCTATAACATAACAAAAAATTATGGTTTGTGAAAGACGATGGAAAATTAACATTCAAAATGCAAAACAATAGTACAATTAACAATTGTATTCACCAAAGTTGATCAATGGGGCATGAAAACTCAAACACAAGCAGTTTGTTGAATGCGGCTATAACTCAACAAAAAATGAAGGTTCGCAAAATTTGATTTAAAATTAGCATGTAGAATGATGCACAACTGTAGTACAATCCACAATCATAGTCACCAAAGTTCATCGATGCCCCATGGAAACTCAAACGCGAGCAGTTTC
This sequence comes from Sequoia sempervirens, assembly GCA_007258455.2. Classification (NCBI taxonomy): domain Eukaryota; kingdom Viridiplantae; phylum Streptophyta; class Pinopsida; order Cupressales; family Cupressaceae; genus Sequoia; species Sequoia sempervirens. Next base: position 4,955,937 of record VDFB02000020.1, read on the forward strand.
CAAAATGTGGCTATAGCTCAACAAAAAATGAAGGTTTGTGAAAGGCGATGGAAAATTCGTGTGCAAAATGGACAACTACAGTACAAACCATAATCATAGTCACCAAATTTGATTGATGGCCCATGAAAACTCAAACACAAGCGGTTTCCTAAATATGCCTATAACTAAACAAAAAATGGAAGTTTGCGAAAGGTGATGGAAAATTAGCATGCAGAATAATGCACAACGGCAGTACAATCCACAATCAGAGTCACCAAAGTTGATCGATGGCCCATGAAAACTCAAACATGAGCAGTTTCCTAAATGCAGGTACAACTCAACAAAAAATAAAGTTTGGCCAAAGGCAATGGAAAATTAGCATGCAGAATGCACAATTGTAGTACAATCCACAATCGTAGTCACCAAAGTTGATTGATGGCCCACGAAAATTCAAACATGATCAGTATCCTAAATGCGACTATAACTCAAAAAAACAAGAAGGTTCATGAACTACTATAGAAAATTAGCATGCAGAATGCACAACTTAGCACAATCCACAATCATATTAATCAAAGTTAATGAAAGACCTACGAAAACTCAAACACAAGCAGTTTCCTAAATGCGGCTATAACTCACTAAAAAATAAAGGTTGGTGAAAGGTGATGGAAAATTAGCATGCAAAATGCATAACTGCAGTACAATCTAGAATTGTAGTCACCAAAGTTGATCGATGGCCCACAAAAATTCAAACACGACCAGTTTCCTAAATGTAACTATAACTCAACAAAAAATGAAGGTTCATGAAAGGCGATGGTAAATTGGTGTTAGATTGCACAACTGTAGTACAATCCATAATTGTAGTCATCAAAGTGGATCGACGAACCACGAAAACTCAAACATGAGTGATTTCCTAAATACAGCTATAACTCAACAAACAATAAAGGTTCATGAAATACATAACTACAATACAATCAACAATCATAGTCACCAAAGTCGATCGATTGCTGACGAAATCTCAAAAACTTATGGTTTCCTAATTCTGGTTATAACTCAAAACAATGAAGGTTCACGAAAGGCAATGGAAAATTAGAGTGTAGAATGCACTACTGGAGTACAATCCACAATCGCAGTCACCAAAGATGATCGATGGTCCATGAAAACTCAAACACGAGCAGTATCCTAAATGTGGCTATAAGTCAACAAAAATGGAGATTTGCAAAACATGATCAAAAATTAGCGTGCAAAATACACAAATGCAATGCAATCCACAATCATAGTCACCAAAGTTTATTGATGGCCCATGAAAACTCAAACACGAGCGGTTTCCCAAATGTGACTATAACTCAACCAAAAATTAAGGTTCACAAAAGGCAATATAAAATTAACACGTAGAATGATGCAAAACTACAGTAGAATCCATAATCATAGTCACCAAAGTTGATCATTGACCCACGAAAACTCAAACACGAGTGGTTTAAAAAATGTGGCTATAATTCAACAAAAAATGAAGGTTGGGAAAAGGCGATAGAAAATTAGCTTGCAGAATACATAACTGTAGTACAATCCACAATCGTGGTCACAAAATTGAATTGACGGACCAAAATAACTCAAAAACGATAAGTTTCCTAAATGCAGCAATCACTCAACAAAAAATAAAGGTTGGCCAAAGGCGAGGGAAAATTAGCATGCAGAATGAACAACTGCAATACAATCCACAATCGTAGTCACTAAAGTTGATCGATGGCCAACAAATACTCAAACACGAGCGGTTTCCTGAATGCAGCTATAACTCAACAAAAATCAAGATTCGAGAAAGATGATGGAAAATTAGTGTGCAAAATGCACAACTGGAGTACAACCAACAATCGTAGTCACCAAAGTTGATCGGCAGCCCACAAAAAACTCAAACATGAGCGGTTTCCTAATTGCGGCTATAACTCAACAAAAAATGAAGGTTCACAAAAGGAAATGGAAAATTAGCATCCATATTGCACAACTACAATACAATCGACAACCGTAGTTACCAAAGTTTATCAATAGAGTGCGAAAACTCAAGCGGTTTCCTAAATGTGGCCATAACACAAAAAAAAATGAAGGTTTGTGAAAGGTGATGGAAAATTAGCCTAAATGAACAACTATAGTACAACCCATCATCGTAGTCACCAAAGTTGATCAATGGCCCATGAAAATTCAAAATTGAGCGGTTTCCTAAATGCACCTATAACTGAACAAAAAATGATGGTTCGCAAAAAGTGATGGAAGATTAGCCAACAAAATGTACAATTGCATTACAATCCACAATTGTACTCACTAAAGTTCATCAATGTTCCACGAAAACTCAAACATGAGTATTTTCCTAAATGCAGCTATAACTAAACAAAAATTGAAGGTTTACGAAAGGTGATGGAAAATTAACCTGTAGAATGCACAACTGCAGTACAATCCACAATTGTAGTCACATAAGTTGATCGATAGCCCATGAAAACTCAAACATGAGTGATTTCCTAATGCAGCTATAACTCAGGAAAAAAGGAAGGTTCATCAAAGGCGAAGGAAAACTAGCATAGAAAATACATAACTGTAGTACAATCCACAATCGTTGTCACCAATGTTGAAAGATGGCCCACGAAAGATAAAACATGAGAGGTTTCCTAAATGCCGCTATAACTCAACAAAAAATGAAGGTTCATGAAAGGTGATAGAAAATTAGCATGCAGAATGCAAAACTACAGTACAATCCACAATCGTTGTCACCAAAGCCTATTGATGGCCCACGAAAACTCAAACACAAGTGGTTTCATAAATGCGGCTGTAACTAAAAAAAAATGAAGGTGCAAAATGCACAACTGCAGTATAATACACAATCGTAGTCACCAAAGTTGATTGATGGCCCATGAAAACTCAAACATGAGTGCTTTCCTAAATTCGGCTATAACTCAATAAAAAATGAAGGTTCACAAAAGGAAATGAAAAATTAGCGTGTTGAATTCACAACTGTAGTACAATCCACAATCATAGTCACTGAAGTTGATCAATGGACCACAAAAACTCAAACACGAGCGGTTATCTAAATGCGTCTATAATTCAAGAATAAATGAAGGTTCGCAAAAGTTGATGGAAAATTAGCATGCAAAATGTACAAATGTAGTACAATCCATAGTCATAGTCATAAAAAATGCTTGATGGCAGACGAAAACTCAGACACAAGGGTTTCCTAAATGCAGCTATAACTCAAAAAAAATGAAGGTTGGTCAAAGGCAATGGAAAATTAGCATACAGAATGCACAGCTGCAATACAATTCACAATCATAGTCACCAAAGTTGATTGATGGCCCATGAAAACTCAAACACGAGCGGTTTCGTAAATGTGGCTATAAATCAATGAAAAATAAAAGCTCATGAAAGGAGATGGAAAATTAGAGTGCAAAATGCACAACTATAGTACAGTCCACAATCGTAGTTACCAAATTTAATTGATGGCCCATGAAATCTAAAACACGAGTGGTTTCCTAAATGTAGCTATAAATCAACAAAAAATGAAGGTTCGCGAAAGGCGATGGTAAATTAGTGTGCAGAATGCATAACTATAGTACAATCCACAATCATAGTCACCAAAGTTGAACAATGGCACATGAAAACTCAAACACAAGTGGTTTCCTAAATGCAGCAATAACTCAACAAGAAATGAAGGTTCACGAAAGGAAACAAAAAATTTGCGTACAAAATGCACAACTACAGTACAATCCACAATCGTAGTCACCAAAGTTGATCGGTGTCCCACGAAAACTGAAACATGGGCAGTTTTCTAAATGAGGCTATAACTCAACAAAAATGAATGTCCGTGAAAGGCGATGGAAAATTAGCATGCATAATGCATAATTGTAGTACAATCCACAATCGTAGTCACTAAAGTTGATCGATGCCCCACAATAACTCAAACAAGATCAATTTGCTAAATGCAACTATAACTCAACAAAAAATGAAGGTTCATGAAAGGTGATGGAAAATTAGTGTGTAGAATTCACAACTTTAGTACAATCCACAATCGTAGTAACATAAGGAGTTTCGTAAATGCAGCTATAACTGAATGAAAATTGAAAGTTCATGAAAGGCGATGCAAAATTAGCGTGCAAAATGCACAACTGTAGTACAATCCACAATCATAGTCACCAAAGTTGATCGATGGCCCATGAAAACTCAAACATGAGTGGTTTCCTAAATGCAACTATAACTTAGGAAAAAATGAGCATTCACAAAAGGCAATGGAAAATTAGTGTGCAAAATGCAAACTGTAGTACAATTTACAATCATACTCACCAAAGCTGAAAGATGGCCCATGAAAACTCAAACACGAGAGGTTTCCTAAATGTGGCTAAAACTCAACAAAAAATGAAGGTTCAGGAAAGGCAAAAGAAAATTAGAGTGCATAATGCAAAACTACAATATAATCCACAATCATAGTCACCAAAGTCGATCGATGTCCCACGAAAACTCACACACGAGCAATTTTCTAAATGTAGCTATAACTCAACAAAAAATGAAGGTTCACAAAAGGTGATGGAAAATTAGTATGCAGAATGCATAATTCCAGTACAATCCACAATCACAGTCACTAAATTAGATCGTAATGGAATTGTTCATTCTATATGCATATTTTTAATCGTCTTTCACAAACCTTCATTTGTTGTTGAGTTATAGCATTTAGGAAAAATGCTCGTGTTTGAGTTTTCATGGGCCATCAATCAACTTAAAGAAGATGATTTTGGATTGTATTGTAGTTTTACATTTTGTACCCATATTTTTAATCGCCTTTCACGAGCCTATATTTTTTTTTGAGTTATTACCACATTTAGGAAAATGCTCCAAGATCCAAGAATGCCTCAAAAATAGAATCTACGAAACAATTTTTTTTGGGAAAATAAAATATATGGGTTTTATAGGTGCTCAAAAGCTAAAGACACCCAAATCGTCCGTTTTTTTTTTAAATTAGTTTTTAAAAAAGATAGATTTTTTTTAAAAGTAGAAGTAGTAGACGTAACAGAGGCAAATTTTTTGAATCTTTTTATGAAAAGTCTGAGAAATGGATTTTGTAGAGAATGTCATTCTGAGTAAATCCAAATCGTCCTTTTTTGCAAAAATATTATTTTTTCACCACCATGGAAGAACCCCTCAAAAATAGAATCTACAAAACAATTTTTTTATGGGAAAATCGAAAATATGGGATTTATAGGCGCTCATGTGCTAAAGAGACCCAGTCGTCCATCATTTGTTCCTAAAAAGGATAGAGTTTTTTTAAAGTAGAAGTAGTAGAGCTAACAGAGGCAAATTTTTTTAATCTTTTTATGAAAAATCAAAAAAATGGATTTTGTAGAGAATGTCGTTCTCAGTAGACCCATATCGTCCTCTTTTATTTTTCACCAACATGCAAGAACCCCTAAAAAATAGAATCTACGAGATAATTTTTGTTGGGAAAATAGAAAATATGAGTTTTATAGGTGCTCGTTTGTTGAAGAGATTTAGACTATTCATTTTATGAAAAAAAGGTGTTCTTGAAAAAGATAGAGTTTTTTTAAAACTACAACCAGTAGAGGTAAGAGAGGCAAATTTTTTGAATATTTATATGAAAAATCCGAGAAATGGGTTTTTGAGAGAATGTCATTCTGAGTAGATCCAGATCCTCCTCTTTTTGAAAAACTCCTTTTTCACCAACATGCAAGAACCCCTAAAAAATATAATCCTTCTAAGTACACCTAGATAGAAAATATAATACTAAATGTGGTTGTAAATCAACATAAAATGAAGGTTCGTGAAAGGCAATAGAAAATACGCATATAGAATGCACAACTATAGTGTAATCCATAAGCGTGGTCACCAAAGTTGATCGATGACCCACAAAAATTCAAACACGACCGATTTCCTAAATGCGCCTATAACTCAACAATAAATGAAGTTTCGTGAAAGGCGATTAAAAATATGCTTACAAAATGTAGAACTATAACACAATCCACAATCTTAGTCACCAAAGTTGACTAATGGCCCACAAAAACTCAAGTTGGAGAGGTTTAATAAATGTTGCTATAATTGAAAAAAAATGAATGTTCACAAAAGGCGATAGAAAATACGCGGTCCAGAATGGACAACGATGGTGCAATCCACTATGGTAGTCACTAAAGTTGATCGATGGCCCACAAAAACTCAAACATGTTTTCCTAAATGCGGCTATAACTCAACAAATAATGAAGATTTTTGAAAGGCGATTAAAAATATGCATATAGACTGGAAAACTATAGTACAATCCACAATCGTAGTCACCAAAGTTGATCGATGGCCCACAAAAACTCAAACATAAGGGACTTCCTAATGCAGCTATAAGTGAACAACAAATGAACGTTCACGAAAAGCAATAGAAAATATGCATATAGAATGCATAACTACAATGTAATCAGCAATCGTAATCACCAAAGTTGGTTACTGGCCTACGAAAACTCAAACATGAGCGGTTTCCCAAGTGCAGCTATAACTAAAAAAAAAATGAAGGTTCATTAAAGGCGATTACAAATATGCATACAAAATGGAACAATACACAATCGTAGTCACCAAAGTTGATTGATGGCCCACAAAAGCTCAAACATGAGCAATCTCATAAATGCGGTTGTATCTCACCAAAAAATGATATTTCATGAAAGGCGATAGAAAATACACGTACAATATTCCATGAAAACTCAAACTCGAGCGGTTTCATAAATGCCACTATAACTTAAAATAAAATGAAGTTTTGCAAAAGCCGATAGAAAACATGCGTATAGAATGCACAACTACAATGTAATCCACAATCGTAGTTACGAAAGTTGATCGATGGCACACAAAAAGTCACGGGTATTTTCCTAAATGCGGCTATAACTCAAATAAAAATGAAGGTTTATGAAAGGCGATTAAAAATATGCATACAGAATGCACAACTACTGTACAATCGACAATCGTAGTCACCAAAGTTGATCGATGGCCCAAAAAAACTCAAACATGCGCTGTTTCCTAAAGGCGGCTATAACTCAACAAAAAATGAAGATTCGTGAAAGGTGATAGAAAATATGTGTATGAAATGCACAACTACAGTATAATCCACAAGCATAGTCACCAAAGTTAATCGATGGCCCATGAAATCTCAAACTCGAGCGGTTTAATAAAGGTGAAAGAAAATAGTAATATAGAATGCAACCTTATAGTGTAATCAACAAGCGGAGTCACCAAAGTTGATCAGTTTCCTAAATGCGCCTATAACTCAACAAAAAATGAAGGTTCACGAAAGGCGATAGAAAATACGCATACATTATGGACAATTACAGTGCAATTCACAATTCTAGTAACTAAAGTTGATCGATAGCCAAAGAAAACTCAAACACGAGCGATTTCATTAGTGCGGCTATAATTCAACGAAAAATGAAGGTTCGCGAAAGGTGATAGAAAATACACGTATAATATGCACAACTATAGTGAAATCCACAATTAGAGTTGCCGAAGTTTATTGATGGCGCACGAAAACTCAAACATGAGCTTTTTCGTAAATGCTTCTATAACTCAACAAAAAATGAAGCTTCACAAAACGCGATAGAAAATAAGCATATAGAATAGACAATTACACTACAATCCACAATCGTAGTCACCAAAGTTGATTGATTGCCCACGAAAACTCAAACATGAGTGTTTTCCTAAATGCCACTTTAACTCAACAAAAAATGAAGGTTCGTGAAAGGCGATTAAAATTCTGTGTACATAATGCACAACTACAATACAATCCAGCAGCGTAGTCATCAAAGTTGATTGATGGTCCACAAAAACTCAAACACAATCAGTTTTCTAAATGCAACTATAATCTAAACAAAAAATGAAGGTTCGCGAAAGGCGATAGAAAATTAGCATTCATAATGCACAACTATTGTGCAATCCACAATTGTAGTCACCAAGTTGATTAATGGCCCACAAAAACTCAAACACAAGCAGTTTCTTAAATATGGCTATAACTCAACAAAAAATGGAGGTTCATGAAATGTGATAGAAAATAAGAGTTTAGAATGGACAACTACTGTTCAATCCACAATCGTAGTCACCAAAGTTGATCAATAGCCCACAAAAACTGAAACACGAGCGGTTTCCTAAATGTGGCTACTAGTACACAAAAAATGAAGGTTCACAAAAGGCAATAGAAAATACACATATAGAATGCACAACTACAGTGTAATCCGCAAGCATAGTCACCAAAGTTGATCAATGGCCCATGAAAACTGAAACTAAAGCGGTTTCCTAAATGGGTCTATAACTAAACAAAAAATGAAGTTTCACGAAAGGCAATAGGAAATACACGTATAGAATGGACTACGATTGTGGATTGCACTGTAGTTTTTCATTATGTACTCGTATTTTCTATTGTCTTCCATGAACATTCATTTTTTGTTGTGTTATAGGCGCATTTAGGAAACTGCTCATTTTTGACATTTTGTGGGCCATCATAAACTTTGGTGACTATGATTGTGGATTGCACTGTAGTGTCTTTTCTGTATGTGTATTTTCTATTGCTTTTTGTGAACCTTGAGTTTTTGTTGAGTTATAGCCGAATTTAGGAAACCGCGCGTGTTTGAGTTTTCGTGGGCCATCAATCAACCTTGGTCACTATGATTGTGGATTGCATTGTAGTTGTTCGTTCTATATGCGTATTTTCTATCGCCTTTCATGAACCTTCATTTTTTGTTGAGTTATACCTACATTTAGGAAAGCGCTCCTATTTGAGTTTTCGTGGGCCATTGATCAACTTTGGTGACTACGATTGTGGATTGCACTATTGTTGTCCATTATGTACTCGTATTTTCTATCGACTTTCGTGAATCTTCTTTTTTGTTGGGCTATAGCCGTATTTAGGAAACCACTTGAGTTTGAATTTTCGTGGGCCATCGATCAACTTAGGTGACTACGTTTATAGATTACATTGTAGTTGTGTATTCTATGTGCGTATTTTCCATCGACTTTCAAGAACCTTCATTTTTTGTGAAGTTAGTTAAAGCCGCATTTAGGAAAACGCTTGAGTTTGACTTTCCGTAGGCTATCGATCAACTTTGGTGACTATGATTGTGGATTGCACTGTAGTTATCCATTATGTATGCATATTTTCTATCACCTTTCATGACTCTTCATTTTTGTTGATTTATAGCTGCATTTAGGAAACCGCTCGTGTTTGAGTTTTCGTGGGCAATCGATCAACTTTGGTGACTATGATTGTGGATGGCACTTTAATTGTGGATTATGAACGCTAACTTTCTATTGCCTTATGCAAACCTTCATTTTCTGTTGTGTTATAGCCGTATTTAGGAAACTGCTCATGTTTGAATTTTTGTGCACCATAAATCAATTTTGGTGACAATGATTGTGATTTGTACAATAGTTTTGCATTTTTTACGCATATTTTGAATCTCCTTTCACTAACCTTCATTTTTTCATGAGTTATAGCTGCATTTAGGAAAACGCTTGTGTTTTGTGACTATGATTGTGGATTACACTATAGTTTGGCATTCTATATGCGTATTTTCTATCGCCTTTCACTAACCTGCATTTTTTTGTCGAGTTATAGCTACACTTTGGAAACTGCTCGTGTTTGAGTTTTTGTGGGCCATCGATCAACTATGGTGACTACAATTGTGGATTTTACTATAATTGTCCATTCTGTATACATATTTTCTATCGCCTTTCACGAACCCTCATTTTTTTTGAATTATAGTCATAGTTAGGAAGCTCGTGTTTCAGTTTTTTGGGCCATCGATCAACTTTGGTGACTACAATTATGGATTGCACTGTAGTTGTCAATTCGATAAGCGTATTATCCTCCTCTTAGAAACCTTCATTATTTTTTTAGTTATAGCCACATTTAGGTAACTGATCATGTTTAAGTTTTCTTGGGCCATCGATCCACGTTGGTGACTAGGATTCTTTATTACATTATAGTTATGAATTTTATATGCGTATTTTCTATCTCCTTTCACGAACCTTCATTTTTTCTTGAGTTATAGCTGCACTTAGGAAACCACTCATGTTTGAGTTTCATGGGACATCGATCAAGTTTGGTGACTACGATTGTGGATTACAGTGTATTTGTGCATTATGAACGCTATTTTTGTATTGCCTTTCACAAATGTTCATTTATTGTTGAGTTATAGCCACATTTAGGAAACCGCTCGTGTTTGAGTTTTTGTGGGCCATTGATACACTTTGGTGACTACGCTTGTGGATTGCACTATAGTTATCCATTCTATATGTGTATTTTCTATCGCCTTACGTAAACCTTCATTTTTTGGCTGAGCTATAGCTGCATTTGGGAAACCGCTGATGTTTGAGTTTCTATGGGCCATTGATTAACTTTGGTGACTACGACTATAGATTTTATTGTTGTTGAACATTTTGTACCCATATATTTAATTGCCTTTCACAGGCTGTCATTTGTTGTTTAGTTATAGCCGCATTCAGGAAAACGCTCTTGTTTGAGTTTTCGTGGGCGATCGATCAACTATGGTGACTACGATTATGGATTACACTGTAGTTGTGTATTTTATACGCATATTTTCTATCACTTTTCATAAACCTTCATTTTTCGTTGAGTTATAGCCACATTGACTACGATTGCGAATTGCGCCGTAGTTGTCCATTTTGTATGTGTATTTTCTATTATCTTTCGGGAACCTTCATTCTTTGTTGAGTTATAGCAACATTTAGGAAACCACTCAAGTTTAAGTTTTTGTGTGCCATCGATCAACTTTGGTGACAATGCTTGTTGATTACACTATAGGGTTGTTTTCTATACGAGTATTTTCTATTTTCTTTCGCATACCTTCATTTTTTGCTGAGTTATACACACATTTAGGAAACCACTCATGTTTGACTTTTTTTGGGCCACCTATCAATTTTGGTGACTACGATTGTGGATTTCATTGTAGTTGTACATTTTGTACTTGTATTTTCTATCACCTTTTGCGAAGCTTCATTTTTTTTGAGTTAGAGCCGCATTTAGCAAACCACTCGAGTTTAAGATTTCTTGGGCCATCAATCAACTTTGGTGACTACGCTTGTGGATTACACTGTAGTTGTGCATTTCATACACATATTTTCTATCACCTTTCACGAATCTTCATTTTTTGTTGAGTTATAGCCGCATTTAGGAAAACACTCATGTTTGAGTTTTTTTGGGCCATCTATCAACTTTGGTGACTACGATTGTCGATTATACTGTAGTTGTGCATTTTTTAGGCATATTTTTAATCGCCTTTCATGAACCTTCATTTTTTGTTGAGTTATACCCGTATTTAGGAAATCACTTGTGTTTGAGTTTTCATGGGCCATCGATCAACTTTGGTAACTACAATTATGGATTGTATTGTAATTGTGCATTCTATACACGTATTTTCTATTAACTTTCGTGAACCTTCATTTTTTGTTGAGTTAACTGCAATTAGGAAACAACTTGTGTTTGAGTTTTCATTGGGCATCGATCAACTTTGGTGACAGCAATTGTGGATTGCACTGTAGTTGACCATTTTGTACACATTTACGAAACCGCTCGAGTTTGAGTTTTCATGAGCCATCGATCAAATTTTACGACTACGCTTGTGGATTATATTATATTAGTGCACTTTGTCTGCGTATTTTCTATCACCTTTCATGAACCTTCATTTTTTTTTTAGATACAACTGCATTTAGGAAATTGCTCATGTTTGAGTTTTTGTGGGCCATCAATCAACTTTGGTGACTATGATTGTGTATTGTACCATTATGTCTGTATATTTGTAATTGTCGTTCATGAACCTTCATTTTTTGGAAAACGCTCGTGTTTGAGTTTTCGTGGGACATCAATCAGTTTGGTGAATATGTTTTTGGATTACACTATAGTTGCGCATTCTATATGCATATTTTCTTCCGTCTTTCGCAAACCTTCATTTTTCGTTGAGTTTTGGAAACCACTCATGTTTGAGTTTTGGAAGGCCATTAATCAACTTTGGTGATTATGATTGCGGATTACACTATAGTTGTGCATTTTATACGCATATTTTCTATCGCCTTTCGTGAACGTTCATTTGTTGTTGAGTTATAGCTGCATTTAGGAAGTCCCTTATGTTTGAGTTTTTGTGGGACATCAATCGACATTGGTGACTATGATTGTGGATTGTATTGTAGTTTCACATTCTATACGCATATTTTCTATCGCCTTTCATGAACCTTCATTGTTGAGTTATAGCCACATTTAATAAAACGCTCGTGTTTGAATTTTCATGGGCCATCGATCAACTTTGGTGACTACGCTTATGGATTACACTATACTTGTGCATTTTATATGCGTATTTTCTATCACCTTTCACAAACCTTCATTTTTCATTGAGTTATTGCCGCACTTAGGAAACCGCTTGTGTTTGAGTTTTTGTGGGCCATCTTTCAACTTTGGTGACTACGATTGTTTACTAAGAATGTCATTCTCTATAATACCCATTTCTCAATTTTTTTATAAAAAGATTCAAAAAATTTGCTTATGTTACCTCTACTACTTCTACTTCTCAAAAAAATCTATCTTTTTCAATAATAACTTATTTTTAAAAAAAACTAATGATTTGGGTCTCTTTAGCACACAAGCATCTATAAAACCCATATTTTTTATTTTCCCAAAACAAATTGTTTTGTAGATTCTATTTTTGAGGGGTTCTTGCATGTTGGTGATAAAGTAGTTTTTTGAGAAAAGGATGATATGGATCTACCTAGAATGACATTGTCCAAATCACCCATTTCTCAGATTTTTCATAAAAAGATTAAAATAATTTGCCTCTGTTACCTCTACTACTCTACTTTTCAGAAAAATCTATCTTTTTCAAGAACAACTTATTTTTTGAAAAAATGGATGAGCTGAATCTCTCCAACGAATGAGCACCTATAAAACCCATATTTTTTATTTTTGCAACAAAAATTGTTTTGTAGATTCTATTTTTGAGGGGGTTCTTGCATGTTGGTGAAAAATTAGTTTTTTGAAAAAAGGACATGATTTGGGTCTCCTCAGAACCACATTCTTTAAAAAAACCCATATTTCATATTTTTAATAAAAAGATTGAAAATTTTTGCCTCTGTTACCTTACTGCTTCTACTTCTCCAAAAAATCAATCGTTTCAAATAATTTCAAAAAATGAATAATTTGGGTCTTTTTAGCGCACGAGCACCTATAAAACCCATATTTTAAATTTCCCAAAAATTTGCCTCTGTTACCTCTACTGCTTCTACTTTCAAAAAAATCTATCTTTTTCAAGAACAAATAATTTCAAAAAACGGATGATCTAGGCCTGTTTAGCACACGAGCACCTATATAACCCATATTTTTTTCGATTTTCCCAAAAAAAAATTGTTTTGTAGATTCTATTTTGTGGGGTTCTTGCATGTTTGTGAAAAATTATTTTTTTGAAAAAGTACAATTTGGATTTACTCAGAATGCCATTCTCTGCAAAACCCATTTCTTAGATTTTTCATAAAAAGATTCAAAAATTTTGCCTATGTTACCTCTTTTGCTTCTACTTTTCAAAAAAATCTAACTTTTACAAAAAATAGACAATCTAAATCTCTTTTGCACACCAACACCTATAAAACCCATATTTTCGATATTCCCAAAAAAATTTATTTCGTAAATTCTATTTTTGAGAGATTTTTGCATGTTGGTGAAAAATTAGTTTTTTGGAAAAAGGACGATTTGGGTGTACTAAGAATGACATTCTCTACAAAACCCATTTCTCAGATTTTTCATATAAAGATTAAAAAAAAATGCCTCTCTTACCTCTATTGCTTCTGCTTTTCAAAAAACTCTATCTTTTTCAAGAACAACTTTTTTTTCAAGAAAAGAATGATTTGGGTCTCTTCAGCACATGAGCAGCTATAAAAGCCATAATTTTTATTTTCCCAAAAAAAACTATTTCATAGATTCTATTTTTGAGAGGTTTTTCAATGTTGGTGCAAAATTAGTTTTTCGAAAAAAGCACGATCTGGGTCTATTCAGAAGGACATTCTCTACAAAACCCATTTATTGCAATTTTCATAAAAAGATTCAAAAAATTTGCCTCTGTTACCTCTGCTGCTTCTACTTTTAAAAAAAATACCTTTTTCAGGAAGAAGTTATTTTTTCAAAAAATGGATGATCTAGGTCTCTTTAGCACATGTTCACACCTATAAAACCCATATATTCGATTTTCTAAAAAAAAGATGTTTCTTAGATTTTTATTTTTGAAGGGTTCTTTCATGTTGGTGAAAAAGTAGTTTTTCAAAAAAAAGATGATCTGGATCTACTCAGAATGACATTCTCTACAAAACCAATTTCTCAAAATTTTCATAAAAAGATTAAAAATTTTTGCCTCTCTACTGCTTCTACTTTTTAAAAAAATCTACTTTTTTCAAGAACAACTTATTTTTTCAAAAAATGGATGATCTGAATCTTTTCAGCGAACGAGCACCTTTAAAACCCATATTTTCAATTTTCCCAACAAAAATTGTTTCGTAGATTCTATTTTTGAGGGGTTCTTGCACGTAAAAATTAGTTTTTTGAAAAAAGGATGATCTGGACCTACTCTGAACAACATTCTCTACAAACCCGATTTGTCAGATTTTTCATAAAAATATTCAAAAAAATTGCCTCTGTTACGTCTATTGCTTTTACTTTCAAAGAAATCTATCTTTTTCAAGAACAAATAATTTCAAAACACGGACGATCTGGATGTCTTTAGCACGCAAGCGCCTATAAAACCCATTTTTTTATTTTCCCAAAAAAAAATTGTTTCTTAGATTCTATTTTTGAGGGGTTCTTGCATGCTGATGAAAAATTAATTTTTTGAAAAAAATGACGATTTGGATTTACTCAAAATGACATTCTCTACAAAACCCATTTATCAGATTTTTCATAAAATGATTTAAAAAATTTGCCACTGTTACCTCTATTGCTTCTACTTTTCAAAAAAATCTATCTTTTTGAACAACTTACTTTAAAAAAAGCAGACGATCTAGGTGTCTTTAGCTGTCAAACACCTATAAAACTCGAGTTTTTGATTTTCCCAAAAAAAAATGTTTCGTAGATTCTCTTTTTGAAGGGTTCATGCATGTTGTTGAAAAATTAGTTTTTTGAAAAAAGGACGATCTGGGTCTACTCAAAACAATATTCTCTAAAAAACCAATTTCTCAGATTTTTCATAAAAACATTCAAAAAATTTCCCTCTATTACTGTAACACCAAATATCTGCAACTTTTATTTCTATTCCATATATATCATCATGAAGTTACTTAAAAGAAAGCAAACAAAATGACATTCTTTATGAAATAATCCCTTATGCTCTACAAATATAACAATAAAACAAACTAATTGAAATCCTAAAGAGCATAGTGAATAACCTATTCCATAGTGGATTGGTTTCACTTGTGAGAAGTGACCCTTTCCCAACCCTTGATAATGCTAAGATTGTGGAGGCTTAAATCAATGGAGATGATCTTTATTTATAGAATAGAATGATAGAAGAATTCAAAACATGGAGGATGTGGGACTAAAAACATGCCAATGAAAAGAGGAAACTTATCAACTTGTGATAGGTTGAAGTATAAGCACATTTTGGTCAATGTGCCAAAGAGGGGGAGATTCAAATTTGAATTTGAGAGTTAAATTCTGAATTTGACCTTTGCAAGAGACATGTAAGACCTATTAAATGCCTTATTGGATGTACATTTCAACTTGCTTTTGAATTCAAATTTGAGGGAATATTCCTCAAAGATGCCATGTTGATGGAAAATGATAAATTTATAAATGAATTAAAATGCTTTATTGGTGCAAGTGGGAAAAGCTAGAGAATGTGATGGGTGGTTAGATTAGGTTAATCAGGTTTAGATTAGCTTAGATAATGATTAGATGCTTTGACCCTTTTGATTTGAATATTTTGATTTATTTAAATCAAGAGGGAGAAATATGAATTTTGAGATTTAATTAAATAAAGTCTTGATTTATTTAATCAAAGAGGGAATGATAATCCTTAGAGATGAATTAAATAGACCTGATTTACCTGGTGAATGGATTTGATGAGCTTGATTAATTTAATGAGCGGATGAATATGAACTAAGTGCATAATGCAAATTTCACATGTCTACATTTTGCCCCTCTTTGAAGCAATGTACTTGCTGCATTGGTTGAAGAATAAACTTGTCGCGATCAAAATTCAAAAAAATAATGATTCTTTTGGCTGCCCCAATGGAAAGAAGTACACTAGTACATTGCCCCGTCGAGAGATCGAGCAAAAATATTTGATTTGATGGTCAATCTCGCAAAAAAAGGTTCAAGATGGATGGTTATGGATGATGATGCAAATGAGATGGTTTTAAGATGCTTAGAATAACCAATCTATATTATCCTAAACAACTTAAAATGATGATATGATGTGAGATGAATGAGATGGATGGTGTGATATGCTATGATTATGCAAATGTATGATTTATGCAGATGCTTAGACTAACAGATCTATATTATGATGATGATGCAAATGCAATGCATGTAAAATGATCGATGTTTCCTATTATGTATGATATGAATGATATGTGGTATGCTGATAGTTTTGTGGATGCAGGATGGATGCACTGATGATGATGATTAACTACTCATGACTTGATGTTAGTGTGAAAAGAAGAAATTAGATGATGACAAGAGGTTCCAACAAGTCAACTTTATGAGAGATGATGATGATGATTTTCTTATCAAGGATTGAGATTTTAAAAGGGCTACTTACCTTATGTTTGATAATACACATAGATACGATGCATCAAGGTATAAAAAAATAGGATGGCGTGGTACCTAATGTGATGGACTTTGACTCAACAAACACATAGGAGTATTCTTATTCACACTTGACATACAAAAAGCTTACTAAGATGTACCTAACAAAGCAAGTATTCGCTAAGTTATTTTACAAGAACATCCAAAGGATAATCATCATTGCCCCATTCCTATCTATCTAAATCCTTTGTTCGGATATCATTGAGAGGTCCTTGGAATTAGCGCAATAAGATAAATCAAAAGAAAATATCAAGTACGCAAACAAGTCAATGTTCTTCATATCTCCAGCCAAAGGGATTTGTTTTGATAGGATAAGAATCCAAGGTGATATCCAAAATGATGCCCATTGTCAGAACGATATATCCTAGGACAATTGTATAGGATGATTAAGGTTTGATAAGTTGATTGTCATGTTTGTGATTGATTTAGAGTTTGATTTTGCATTTAAAGGTTTGTTGCTTCGATTTTGATCTTGTGTTTGAAATTT
>VDFB02000020.1:6316435-6350083 GCA_007258455.2 Sequoia sempervirens
AATCCATAATCGTAGTCACCAAGTTGATTAGTGGCCCACGAAAACTCAAACACAAGCAATTTCCTAAATACGGCTATAACTCAACAAAAAATGGACGTTAATGAAACGAGATAGAAAATAAGTGTTTAGAATGGACAACTACTATACAATCCACAATCGTAGTCACCAAATTTGATCGATAGCCCACGAAAATGGAAACACAAGCGATTTCCTAAATGCGGCTATTAGTACACAAAAAATGAAGGTTCACGAAAGGCGATAGAAAATACACATATAGAATGCACAACTACAATGTAATCCACAAGCATAGTCACCAAAGTTGATTGATGGCCCACGAAAATTGAAAATTGAGCGGTTTCCTAAATGGGGCTATAACTCAACAAAAAATGAAGTTTCACGAAAGGCGATAGAAAATACACGTATACAATGGACTACGATTGTGGATTACATTGTAGTTGTTCATTTTGTACTCGTATTTTCAATCGTCTTTCGCGAACCTTCATTTTTAGTTGTTGTATAGGCGCATTTAGGAAACTACTCATTTTTGACATTTTGTGGGCCATCATCTTTGTAGTAGTTACTATATGAATAATCTTTTTATGCGATGTATTTTTCTATATGCCTAATGAATCTTCGTTTTTTGTTGAGTTATAGTCACATTTAGGAAACCACTCATGTTTGAGTTTTTGTAGGCCATCAATCAACTTTGGTAACTACAATTGTGTATTATACTGTAGTTCTACATTTTCTACGAATATTTTTTATTTCCTCTCACGAACATTCATTTTTTGTTGAGTTATAGCCGCATTTCAAAAATCCCTGATGTTTGAGTTTTTGTGGTCCATCTAAAAACTTTGGTGACAATGATTATGGATTGCACTGTAGTTGTTTGTTTTGTTTGCATATTTCCTATCGTTTTTCATGAACTTTCATTTTTCGTTCAGTTATAGTTGCATTTACGAAACCACTCGTGTTAGGGTTTTCGTGGGCTATTGATCAACTCTAATGACTACGATTGTGAATTGCACTGTACTTGTCTATTATGTACACGTATTTTCTCTCGCCTTTTGTGTACCTTCATTTGTTGTTGAGTTATAGCTGCATTTAGGAAAATGCTCGTGTTTGAGTTTTCGCGGTCCATCGATCAACTTTGGTATTTTCTATCGCCTTTCTTGAACTTTCATATTTTGTTGAATTACACCCGCATTTAGGAAAGCGGTCGTGTTTGAGATTTTGTGGGTCATCGATCAACTTTGTTGACTACGATTGTGGATTACACTATTGTTGTCCATTTTGTATCGACTTTCGTGAATCTTCATTTTTTATTGGGTTATAGCCCTATTTAGGAAACTGCTTGAGTTTGAATTTTTGTGGGCCATCGACCAACTTAGGTGACTACGCTTATAGATTACAACTACAAAAAATCAAGGTTTGTGAAAGGCGATAGAAAATATGTGTATAGAATGCACAACTACAATGTAATCCACAATTGTAGTCACGAAAGTTGATATATGGCCCAAGAAAACTCAAACACAAGCGTTTTCCTAAATGCGGCTATAGCTCAACAAAAAATGAAGGTTCATGAAAGGTGATTAAAAATATGCGTACAAAATGCACAACTACAGTACCATCCACAATCGTAGTCACCAAAGTTGATTGATCACGTACAAAAACTCAAACATGAGCGGTTTCCTAGTTGCAGCTATACCTCAATAAAAAATGAAGGTTTGTGAAAGGCGATAGAAAACATGTGTATAGAATGCACAACTATAGTGTAATTCACAATCGTAGTCACCAAAGTTGATCGATGAATGACAAAAACTAAAACTCTAGCAGTTTCCTAAATGTGGCTATAACTCAAAAAAAATTGAAGGTTCGTTAAAGCGATAAAAAATATGTATCAAGAATGCTCAACTTAAACACGAGTGTTTTCCTAAATGTGGCTATAACTCAATAAAAAATGAAAGTTTGTGACAGGCAATTAAAAATATGCATACAAAATGTACACTTATAGTTCAATCACAATCATAGTCACCAACATTGATTGATGGGACACAAAAGCTCAAACTCAAGCCGTTTCCTAGGTGTGGTTATAATTCAACAAAAAATGAAGGTTCACGAAAGGCATGAAAAAATATGCATATAGAATGCGCAACAACAGTGTAATCTACAATCGTACTCACCAAAGTTGATCGATCGCCCAGAAAAACTCAAGCATGAGCTTTTTCCCAAATACAGCTATAACTCAAAAAAAAATGAAGGTTCGCGAAAGGCAATAGAAAATATGTGTATATAATGCACAACTATAATGTAATCTACAAGTGTACACAACAAAGTTAATCGATGGCCCACAAAAACTCAAACATCAGCGGTTTCCTAAATGCTGCTATAAATCAACAAAATTTGAAAGTTCACAAAAGGTGATAGAAAATATGCGTATTGAATCGACAACTATAGTGCAATTCACAATTGTAGTCACCAAAGTTGATCTATAGCCTAGGAAAACTCAAACACGAGCGGTTTCCTAAATGCGACTATAACTCAACAAAAAATGAAGGTTTGCGAAAGGCGATAGAAAATACACGTATAGAATGAACAACTATAATGTAATCCAATATCGTAGTCACCAATGTTGATTGATTGCCCATAAAAACTGAAGCACGACCGGTTTCCTAAATGCAGCTATAACTCATCAAAAAATCAAGGTTGACAAAAGGTGATAGAAAATTAGTAAACATAATGCACAACTCCAAAGCAATCCACAATCGTAGTCACATGTTGATCAATGGCCCACGAAATCTCAAACATGAGCATTTTCCTAAATGTGGCTATAACTTAACGAAAAATGAAGGTTCATGAAAGGCGATTAAAAATATGTTTACAGAATAAACAACTACAGTACAATCCACAATCGTAGTCACCAAAGTTGATCGATCGCCCACGACAACCCAAACTCGAGCGGTTTACTAAATGTTGCTATAACTCAATGAAAAATTAAGGTTCACGAAAGGCTATAACTCAAAAAAAATGAAGGTTCGTGAAAGGCTATTAAAAATATACATACATAATACACAACTACAGTTTAATCTACAATCATAGTCACCAAACTTAATCGATGGCCCACGAAATCTCAAATTTGAGTGGTTTCCTAAATGCGGCTATAACTAATGAAAAAATGAAGGCTCATCAAATGTGATAGACAGTTAGCATTTATAATGCACAACTATAGTGCAATCCCATGATCATAGTCACCAAAGTTGATTGATGGTCAACGAAAACTCAAACACGAGCAATTTCCTATTTGCAGCTATAACTCAGTAAAAAATGAAGGTTCACAAAAGGTGATAGAAAATACATGCATAGAATGCACAATTACAATGTCATTCACAATCGTAGTCACCAAAGTTGATCGATGGCCCATGAAAACTCAAACACAAGCGATTTCCTAAATGCGGCTATAACACAACAAAAAATGAAGGTTCATGAAAGCAAATAGAAAGTACGCGGACATAATGGACAATTACAGTACAATCCACAATCGTAGTCACCAAAGTTGATCGATGGCCCAAAAAAACTCAAACATGAGCGGTGTTCTAAATATTGCTAGAACACAACAAAAAGTGAAGGCTCGCGATAGTAAATACTTGTATAGAATGCATAATTACAGTGTAATGCACAAAAATTCAAAAATGAGTAGTTTTCTAAATGTGGCTATAACTGAACAAAAAATGTAGGTTTGTGAAAGGTGATAGAAAATACACTTACAAATTGGACAACTACTATGCAATCCACAATCGTAGTCACCACCAAAGTTGATTGATGGCCTACGAAAACTCAAATATGTTTATAGAATGCACAATGACAGTGTAATACACAAGCGTAGTCACCAAAGTTGATCGATGGCCCACAAAAACTCATACACGACCATATTTTCTACCACCTTTCGCGAACCTTCTCTTTTTGTTGAGTTATAAAATCATTTAGGACATCGCTCGTGTTTGAGTTTTCATGGGCAATCAATCAACTTTGGTGACTACGATTGTGGATTGTACTATAGTTGTGCATTCTATACGCATATTTATAATTTCTTTTCATGAACCTTTATTTGTCTTAAGTTATAGCCACATTTAGGAAAACTCTCATGTTTGATTTTTTCGTGGGCCATTGATCAACTTTAGTGACTAGTATTACGGATTGCACTGTAGTTGTCCATTTTGTATGCGTATTTTCTATCACCTTTCGTGAACCTTCATTTTTTGTTGAGTTATAGCAGCATTTAGGAAACCACCCGTGTTTGAGTTTTCATGGACCATCGTTTAACTTTGGTGACTACGATTGTCGATTGCACTCTACTTTTGCATTATGAACGCTAATTTTCCATCGCCTTTTGCGAACCTTCATTTTTTGTTGAGTTATAGCCACATTTAGGAAAACACTTGTGCTTGAGTTTTCATGGGCAGTCAAACAACTTTGGTGACTATGATTATGGAATACATTGTAGTTGTGCATTCTATATGGGTATTTTCTGTCGCCTTTCCAATTTTCATTAAGTTATAGCCACACTTAGGAAATAGCTCGTGTTTGAGTTTTCATGGGCCATTGATTAATTTTGTGACTATGCTTGTGGATTGCACTGTATTGGTGCATTCTATTCACATATTTTCTATCGCCTTTTGTGAACCTTCCTTTTTTGTTGAGTTATATCTGCATTTAGGAAACTGCTCGTGTTTTAGTTTTTCATGGGCCATCGATCAACTTTGTGACTACGATTGTGGATTGCACTGTAGTTGTCCATTTTGTACGTGTATTTTCTATCAGCTTTTGCGAACCTTTATTTTTTGTTCAATTATAGCTGTATTTAGGAAACCACTCATGTTTTAGTTTTCGTGAGTCATCGATCAATTTTGGTGACTATGCTTGTGGATTACACTATAGTTGTGCATTATATACAAGTATTTTCTATCGCCCTTCATGAATGTTCCTTTTTTGTTGAGTTATAGCAACATTTAGGAAATCACTTGTGTTTTAGTTTTTGTGGGCCGTCGATCAACTTTGGTGACTACGATTGTGGATTGCACTATAGTTGTGCATTCTATACGTGTATTGTCTATCGCCTTTCGTCAACCTTCCTTTCCTATTGAGTTATAACCACATTTAGGAAACCATTTGTGTTTGTGTTATCGTGGGCCATCGATCAACTTTCGTGAGTATGATTGTGGATTGCACTGTAGTTGTTCATTATGTACATTTATTTTCTATCCCCTTTCAAAAACCTTCATTTTTTGTCTAGTTATAGCTGCATTGGAAACTGCTCGAGTTTAATTTTCACGAAATGCTGATCTTTGGTGACTATGCTTGTGGATTACAATGTAGTTGAGCATTCTTTATGTGTATTTTCTATCACCTTTCGCGAACCTTCATTTGCTGTTGAGTTATAACCACATTTATGAAACCACTCGTGTTTGAGTTTTCATGGGCCATTGATAAACTTTGGTGACTACGATTGTGGATTGCACTATAGTTGTTTATTGTTTACGCGTATTTTCTATCACCGTTCGTGAACCTTTCTTTTTTTTAGCGATAGCAGCATTTAGGAAAACGCTCCTATTTTAGTTTTCATGGGCCATCTATCAAATTTGGTGACTACGCTTTTGGATTACAATGTAGTTGTGTAGTTTATACACGTATTTTCTATCACCTTTCGCAAACATTCATTTTTTGTTGAGTTATAGCTGCATTTTTGAAACCACTGATGTTTGCATTTTTTTGGGCCATCGATCAACTTTGGTGAGTACGATTATGGACTGTATTGTAGTTATGCATTTTGTACACATATTTTTAGTTGGCTCTCACAAACATTCATCTTTTGTTTACTTATAGCTACATTAGGGAAAACGCTCGTGTTTGAGTTTTCATGGACCATCGATCAACTTTGGTAACTACGATTGTGGATTACACTTTAGTTGTGCATTCTATATGTGTATTTTCTATCGGCTTTCGCGACCCTTTATTTTTCATTGAGCTATAATTGCACCTAGGAAACTATTCATGTTTGAGTTTTTGTGGGCCATCGATCAACTTTAGTGACTACAGTTGTGGTTTGCACTATAGTTGTGCATTATGTATGTGTATTTTCTATCGCCTTTTGTGAACCTTCATTTTTTGTTGTGTTATAGCCGCATTTAGGAAACGAGTCTTGTTTGAGCTTTCGTGAGAGATCAATCAAACTTTGGTGACTACGATTGTGGATTACATAGTAGTTGTGCATTCTATATGTGTATTTTATATCACTTTTCATGAACCTTAATTTTTTGTTGAGTTATAGCATCATTTAGGAAACCCCTCGTGTTTGAGTTTTCGTTGGCCATCGATCAACTTTAGTGAATATGATTTTCAATTACACTATAGTTGTTCATTCTATAAACATATTTTCTATCGCATTTTTTGTTGAGTTTATAGCCACACTTGGGAAACCGCTCGTGTTTGTGTTTTCATGGGCCCTCGATCAATTGTGGTGACTACGATTGTGGATTGCATTTTAGTTTTCCATTTTGTATGCATAATTTCTATTTCCTTTTACAAACCTTCATTTTTCGTTGAGTTATAGCCGTATTTAGGAAACCACTCGTGTCCTAAAGAGACACAGATCATCCATTTTTGAGAAAATAAATTCTTCTTGAAAAAGATTTTTGTGAAAAGTAGAAGCAATAGAGGTAACTGAGGAAATTTTTTTGCATCTTTTAATGAAAAATTGCATAAATGGGTTTTCTAGAGAATGTCATTCTGAGTAGACCCAGATCCTCATTTGTTTGATAGACTAATATTTCACCAACATGCAAGAACCAGTGAAAAATAGAATCTATGAAACAGTTTTTTTTTGAAAAATTGAAAATATAGATTTTGTAAAGAATGTCATTCTGAGTAGTCCCAGATCGTCCTCTTCTCCAAAAACTAAGTTTTCACCAACATGCAAGAACCCCTCAAAAATAGAATCCACGAAACAAATCTTTTTGGGAAAATTGAAATATGGTTTTAAGTTCTGGTAAAGTCCCGGTACTCCTCGGTTGCTGTGAAAAATAGGATGACCATGCGAAGACATGTTTAGGGGTGGAGGGCGGGAAAGGTTTTGAATGCTGGCTCGAAATTAAGGTTGTGAAATGTCCTCTGAGAGAACAAATTGTCTTTTTTCAAAAATGACACTATCGACAACATGCACAAGAACCCCTCAAAATGAGATCTACGAAATAATTTTTTGGGAAAATAATAAAAAATGTGAGTTTCAAAAACTAATTTTCACTCAGCAAAAAGAAGGTTCCACTGAAGGTGATGAAAAAATCACGAGGTATTTCGAAGCGGGACAACTATAGATTACAACTTATGTCGTAGTGACAAAAATTGTCGATATTAAACAGCCCGGTTTTACAAGTGCTATGCCTCAACAAAAATGAAAGGTTCACAAAAGAAATCGAAAAATACATCCCTCATCTTTGGCTTCTGATTGTCCTGCTTTGAACCACCAAAGGATATCGATAACCCATAAGCTACAGTGAACTAAGCGGCTATATCAAGGTTCACAAAAGCGTGAAAATCCTGGTCAACTATAGTACAATCCACAATCGTAGTCATCAAAGTTGATCGATTGCCTACGAAAACTCAAACACGATCAATTTACTAAATGTGGCTATAACACATCAAAAAATGAAGGTTCATGAAAGGAAATTAAAAATATGCTTACAAATGCACAGCTACAGTAAAATCCACAAACATAGTTATCAAAGTTGATAGATGGCCCACAAAAACTAAAACATGAGCGGTTTCCTAAATGTGGCTATAACTCAACAAAAAATGAATGTTCATGAAAAGCGATTAAAAATATGCTTACAAAATGCACAACTATAGTACAATCCACAAACGTAGTTACCAAAGTTGATCAATGGCCCACAAAAACTAAAGCATGAGTGGTTTCCTAAATGTGGCTATAACTCATCAAAAAATGAACATTCATGAAATGCGATAGATCCTACTCATATAAAATGCACAATTATAGTGTAATCAACAATTGTAGTCACCAAAGTTCATTGATGGCCCACGAATACTCAAACACTAGTGTTTTCCTAAATAATGGCTATAACTCAGCAGAAAATGAAGGTTTAGTGAAGGCGATTAAATATTCATACAAAATCTGAGAACTATAGTGAAATTCAAATCTCGTGGTGACTAAGGGTGGTTGATGGCCCGAGGAAAAATCCAAACGAGCATTTTCACATCTGCGGCTATAACTCAACAAAAATGAAAGGATGATTATAAATATCGTTCAATGCACAACTACAATACAATCTAATCCCATAGTCACCCTGGTTGGGCGGGTACAAAATCTCAATCATGAGCAGTTTCTAAATGCAGCTCATGTTTTCTAGGCCTATCGAACAACTTTGACGTCAGGCGGACCCTTATTATCAGATGTACATTCTAATTGCCTTTCATGAACAACTTCCTTTTTGTTGAGAGTTAGCCATTTAGAAACACTAATGTTTAATTTGTGGGCCATCATGTTTTTGCAGTATTCATGGGCCATCCGATAACTGAGTGATAGACCCTATAAGCCTTTCACGAATGTTCATTTTATATTGAGTTATAGTTGTATTTAGGAAACCACTCATGTTTTAGTTTTTGTGGGTCACCGTTCAACTTTGGTGACCACAATTGTGGATTGTACTGTAGTTGTGCATTTTGTAAGCATATTTTGAATTGCCTTTCATGAACCTTCATTTTTTGCTGAGTTATAGCCGTATTTTGGAAAATGGTCGGGTTTGACTTTTCGTGGGCCATTGATCAATTTTGGTCACTACGATTATTACAATGTAGTTGTGCATTCTATACACGTATTTTCTATAGCCTTTCATGAAGCTTCATTTTTTCGTTGAGTTATAGTTGCACTTAGGAAACCCCTCATGTTTGAGTTTTTGTGGGCCATCTATCAAATTTGGTGACTACGATTGTCAATGGCACTATAGTTGTCCATACTCTACATGTATTTTATCGCCTTTCACGAGCCTTCACTTTTTGTTGAGTTATAGCTGCATTTAAGAAACCACTCAAGTTTGAGTTTTCATGGGTCAACGATCAACTTTGGTGACTACGCTTGTGCTTTACACTTTAGTTCCACACTCTATATGCGTATTTTCTATCTCCTTTCATGAACCTTCATTTTTTGTTAAGTTATATATGCATTTAGGAAACTGCTCGTGTTTGAGTTTTCATGGGCCATCGATCATTTTTGGTGACTACTATTGTGGATTGCGATGTAGTTGTCCATTCTATACACGTATTTTCTATCGCATTTTGTGAACCTTCATTTTTTCTTGAGTTATAGCCACATTTAGGAAACCGCTCGTATTTGAGTTTTTGTGGGCCACTTTGGTGACTACGATTGTAGATTTCACTGTAGTTGTTCATTCTATACACGTATATTCTATCGCTTTTCGTGAAACTTTATTTTTTGTTGAGTTAGCTCATGTTTGAGTTTTTGTGGGTCATGTATCAACTTTGCTGACTAGATTGTGGATTGTACTATAGTTGTGCAATTTTCTGTAGGCGTGCTTATAATCTATCCCCTTCGCGAACCTTAATTTTATCGAAGTTGGTACGCATTAAGGAAACCGCCGTTTGAGTTTTCATGTGCCACCATCGCACTTTTGCCCGGTGGATTGTAGATTACATACTATTGTAGTTGTGCATTTTGTACACGTATTTTCGATCACTTTTCATGAAACTTCACTTTTATTTGAGTTATAACTACATTTAGGAAAGTGCTCATGTTTGAGTTTTTGTGGGCCATCAATCAACTTTGGTGACTATGATTGTGGATTACACTATAGTTGTGCATTCTATACGCATATTTTCTATTTCCTTTCACGAACCTTCATTTTTCGCTGAGTTATAGCTGCACTTAGGAAACCATTCATGTTTGAGTTTGCGTGGGCCATCGATCAACTTTGGTGAATAGGATTGTGGACTACACTGTAGATGTGAATTTTATATCCGTATTTTTTATCCCCTTTCGTGAACCTTCATTTTTCGTTGAGTTATAGCCATACTGAGGAAACCACACAAGTTTGAGTTTTCATGGCCCATCGACCAACTATGGTGACTACGATAGTGGATTGTACTGTAGTTGTACATTATGTATGCATATTTTTAATCGCCTTTTATAAACCTTAATTTTTTTTTTTAGTTATAGCCGCATTTAGGAAAACGCTCGTGTTTGAATTTTTTGTGGGCCATTGATCAACCTTGGTGACTATGATTGTGGACTACACTATAGTTGTGCATTATATATGCAAATTTTCTATCACCTTTCGTGAACCTTCATTTTTTGTTGAGTTATAGCAGCACTTAGCAAACCACTCAAGTTTTAGTTTTTTTTGGCCATCGATCAAGTTTGGTGACTACAGTTGTTGATTGTATTGTAGTTGTGCATTTTGTACGCATATTTTTAATTGCCTTTCACGAACCTTCATTTTTTGTTGAGTTATAGTCACATTTAAAAAACGCTCATGTTTGAGTTTTCGTGGGCCGGTGATCAACTTTGGTAACTAAGATTGTGAATTTCATTGTATTTGTGCCTTATGTATGCTAATTTTCTATCGCCTTTTGTCAAGCTTGATTGTTTGATGAGTTATAGTCACATTTGGAAACCGCTTGTGTTTGAGTTTTTGTGGGCCATCACTCAACATTGGTGATTATGATTATGGATTACACTGTAGTTGTATATTCTATACGCATGTTTTCTATTGCCTTTCGCGAACCTTCATTTTTTGTTTAGTTATAGTCGCATTTAGGAAACCACCCATGTTTGAGTTTTAGTGGGCCATCGATCAACTTCGTTGACTACGATTGTGAATTGCACTGTAGTTGTCAATTCTATAAGCATATTTTCTTTCGCCTTTCATGAACCTTCATTTTCTGTTGACTTATAGCCACATTTAGGAAACCGCTTGTGATTCAGTTTTCGTAGGCCATCGATCATCTTTGGTGATTACACTTGTGGATTACACTATAGTAGTGCATTCTATACACATTTTCTATCGCCTTTCGCGAACCTTCATTTTTTGTTGAGTTTTAGCTATATTTAGGAAGACACTTGTGTTTGAGTTTTTTGGGCCATCGATCAACTTTGGTGACTACGATTGTGGATTACACTGTTATTGTGCATTCTATATGTGTATTTTCCTTTGCCTTTCATGAAATTTCATTTTTCGTTGAGTTATAGCCGCACTTAGGAAACCGCTTCAGTTTAGGTTCTCTGGGCCATTGATCAACTTTGGTGACTATGTATGCTAATATTCTATCGCCTTTTGTCAAACTTGATTTTTTGATAAGTTATAGCTGCATTTAGGAAACCGATCGTGTTTGAGTTTTTGTGGTCCATCGATCAACTTTGGTGACTACGATTGTGGACTATACTGTAGTTGTGTGTTTTGTATGCATACTTTTAATCACCTTTCACAAACCTTCATTTTTTGTTGAGTTATAGCTGCATTTAGAAAATCGCTCATGTTTGAGTTTTTTTGGGCCATCGATCAACTTTGGTGACTATGATTAGAGCTTGTACTATAGTTGTGCATTATCTATGCATATTTTTAATAGCCTTTCATGAAACTTCATTTTCTGTTGAGTTATAGCCATATATAGGAAATCACTCGTGTTTGATTTTCATGGGCCATTGAGCAACTTTGCTGACTATGATAGTGGATTGCATTGTAGTTGTCAATTTTGCACTTGTATTTTCTATCACCTTTTGTGAACCTTCTTTTTTTGTTGAGTTATAGACAACTTAGGAAACCAGTCATGTTTTAGGTTTTGTGGGCCATCAATCATGTTTGGTGATTACGATTGTGGATTACACTATAATTGTGCATTCTATACATGTATTTTCTATCTCCTTTCACGAACCTTCATTTTTGTTCGGTTATAGCCCTATTTAGGAAACCAATTATTTTTGAGTTTTTGTGGGCCATCAATCAACTTTGGTGGTTGTGGATTACACTGTAATTGTGAATTCTATATGAGTATTTTCTTTTGCCTTTTGCGAATGTTCATTTTTTGTTGAGTTATAGCCGCATTTAGGAAACCACTCATGTTTGAATTTTTATGGTCCATCGATTAACTTTGGTGACTACGATTGTGGATTGTACTATAGTTGTGCATTTTGTACACATATTTTTAATTTCTTTTGACGAGCCTTCATTTTTTGTTAAGTTATAGCCGAATTTTGGAAAACACTCGTGTTTGAGATTTCCTGGGTGATTGATCAACAAAGACTATGATTGTGGATTGTACTATAGTTGTACAATTTGTACGCTTATTTTTAATCGCCTTTCAGGAACCTTCATTTTCTATAGATTTATAGCTGCTCTTAGGAAACCGAACATGTTTGAGTTTTCGTGGGCCATCGATCAACTTTGGTGACTATGATTGTGGATTCTATTGTAGTTGTGCCTTTTGTATAAATATTCTTAATTTCCTTTCACGAACCTTCATTTTTTTAAAGTTATAGTCAAATTTAGGAAACCACTCATTTTTTATTTTTCGTGGGACATTGACCAACTTTGGAGACTATGATTGTGGATTGCACTATAGTTCTATATTATATATGCTAATTTTCTATCTCCTTTCATTGACCTTGATTTTTTGTTGAGTTACAACCGCATTTAGGAAACCGGTCGTGTTTGAGTTTTTGTGGGCCATCAATCAACATTGGTAACTACATTTGTGGATTACACTCTAGTTTTGCATTCTATACGAAATTTTCTATCGCCTTTCACAAAACTTCATTTTTTGTTGAGTTATAACCGCATTTAGGAAGCCACTCATGTTTGAGTTATAGCTGCATTTTTGAAACCGCTCTTGTTTGAATTTTTGTGGCCATCGATCAACTTTGGTGACTTGGCTTTTGGATTACAGTATAGTTCTGCATTCTATTCACATATTTTCTATCGCCTCTTCCAAACCCTTTTTTTTATGTTGAGTTATAGCTACATTTAGGAAATCGCTCATGTTTGAGGTTTTGTGGGAAATCAATCAACTTTGCAACTATAATTGTTGATTGTACTATAGTTGTGCATTTTGTATGAATATTTTTAATCACCTTTCATGAGACCCTTCATTTTTTGTTAAGTTATAGGCGAATTTAGGAAAACACTCATGTTTTAATTTTCGTGGGCCATCGATCAACTTTGGTGACTACAATTGTGCATTGCACTGTAGTTGTCCATTTTGTACACTAATTTTCTATCGCCTTTCAAAAACCATCATTTTTTCTTTAGCTATAGCTGTGTTTCCGAAAACACTTGTGTTTGAGTTTTCCTGGGCCATTGATCAACTTTGGTGACTACTATTGTGGATTCCATTGATATGTCCATTCTTTTCGCGTATTTTTTATAGCCTTTCGTGAACCTTTATTTTTTGTTGAGTTATAGCAGCATTTACGAAACCGCTTGAGTATGAGTTTTCAAGGGCGATCGATCAACTTTGGTTATTATAGCCGTATTTAGAATATCGCTTGTGTTTGAGTTTTTATGGGCCATCAATAAACTTTAGTGACTACGCCCTTGGACTACACTATAGTTGTGCATTCTATATGTGTATTTTCTATCGCCTCCTTCGAACCTTCATTGTTGAGTTTTCGTGGGCTATAACTTTTGTTGAGTTTTAGCCGCATTCAGGAAAGCGCTTGTGTTTGAGTTTTTGTGGGCGATCGATCAACTTTGGTGACTACGATTATGTATTACAATATAATTCTGCATTCTAATGCGTATTTTCTACTGCCTTTCGTAAACCTTCATTTTTCATTGAGTTAGCCGCATTTAGGAAACCGCTCGTGTTTGAGTTTTCGTGGGCCATCAATCAAATTTGGTCACTACGATTATGGATTTCACTGTAGTTGTGCATTTTGTATGCAAATTTTTAATCACCTTTCACGAACCTTCATTTCTTGTTGAGTTATAGTTGCATTTAGGAAAACACTCATGTTTGAGTGTTCATGGGCCATCTATGAAATTTGGTGACTACAATTGTGGATTGCCCTGTAGTTGTCCATTATGTACGCGTATTTTCTATCACTTTTTGTGAACCTTCACTATTTGTAGAGTTATAGCCGCATTTAGGTAAACTGTTTGTCTTTAAGTTTTGGTGGGCCATCCATCAACTTTCACGAACCTTCATTTTTTTTTGAGTTATAGCCATATTTATGAAACCTCTTGAGTTTGAGATTTCGTGAGCCATTGATCAACTTTGGTGACTAAGCTTTTGGATTATACTATAGTTGAGCATTTTATATGTGTATTTTCTATCACCTTTCACGAACCTTCATTTTTTGTTCCATTATAATCACATTTAGGATACCGCTCGTGTTTGAGTTTTCATGGGCCATTGATCAACTTTGGTCACTACGATTGTGGATTGCACTATAGTTGTCTATTATGTATGCTTATTTTCTATCGACTTTCACGAACATTCATTTTTTGAAAGTTATAGCTGCATTTATGAAACCGCTTGTGTTCGAATTTTCATTGGCCATCAATTAACATTGGTGACTACGATTGTAGATTTCACTTTAGTTGTCAATTCTATGTGCATATTTTCTATTGCCTTTAACGAACCTTCATTTTTTGTTGAGTTATAGCCACATTTATGAAACCGATCGTGTTTGAGTTTTTCGTGGGCCATCAATCAACTCAGCTGACTACGATTGTGGATCGCACTGTAGTTGTCTACTCTGTACACATATTTTATATTGCCTTTCATGAACTTTTATTTTTTGTTGAGTTATACTCGCATTTAGGAAAACACTCATGTTTGAGTTTTTCGTGCGCCACCAATCAACATTAGTGACTACGATTGTGGATGGAACTGTAGTTGTTTATTTTGTACGCATATTTTCTATCACCTTTTGTGAACATTCATTTTTTTTTGAGTTATAGCCGTATTTTGGGAACCACTCGTGTTTGAGTTTTCGTCGGCCATCCAACAACTTTGGTGACTACGATTGTTGATTGCACTGTAGTTGTCAATTTTGTACACATATTTTCTATCGCCTTTCGAGAACTTTCATTTTTTTTTCAGTTATAGCTGCATTTAGGAAACAACTCATCTTTCAGTTTTCTTGGGCCATGTATCAAGTTTGGTGACTATGATTGTCGATTGTATGGTAGTTGTGCATTTTGTACAAATTTTTTTAATCGCCTTTCACAAACCCTCATTTTTTGTTTACTTATAGCCGCATTTAGGGAAACGCTCGTGCTTGAGTATTCGCACGCCATCAATCAACATTGGTGACTACGATTGTGGATTATAATATATTTGTGCATTTTATTTGCGTATCTTGTATTGCCTTTCCCGAACCTTCCTTTTTCGTTGACTTATAGCTGCACTTTGGAAACCACTCGTGTTTGAGTTTTCTATCTATGATTGTGGATTACACTGTAGTTGTGCATTCTATATGCGAAATTTCTATCACCTTTCGTGAACATTCATTTTTTGTTGAGTTATAGCCGCATTTAGGAAACCGCTCATATTTGAGTTTTTGTGGGCCATCGATCAACTTTGGTGACTATGATTGTGGAATGCACTATAGTTGTTCATTATGAACACTAATTTTCTATCACTTTTCGTGAACCTTTTTTTTGTTGAGTTATAGCCGCATTTAGGAAAATGTTCGTGTTTGAGTCTTCATAGGCCATAGTCTATAATCCACAATCGTAGTCACAAAACTTGATTGATGGCCCATGAAAACTTGAACATGAGCGTTTTCCTAAATGCAACTATAACTCACCAAAAAATTACAGTTCGTGAAAGGTGATTAAAAATATGTTTACAGAATGCACAACTACAGTACAATCCATAGTCATAGTCCAAAAAATTGATCGGTGGCACAAAAAAACTCAAACATTAGCAGTTTCCTAAATGTGTCTATAACTCAACAAAAAATAGAGGTTCACGAAATGCAATAGAAAATACGTGTATAGAATGCACAGCTACAGTGTGATCCACAATCGTAGTCACCAAAGTTGATCAAAATTGATCGATGGCCCACAAAAACTCAAACACGAGCATTTTCCTAAATCCAAGTATAACTCAACAAAAAATGAAGGTTCATGAAAGACGATTAAAAATATGCATACAAAATGCACAACTACAATACAATTCACAAACACAGTCACCAAAGTTCATCGATGGCCCACAAAAACTCAAACATGAGCAGTTTCCTAAATGTAGCTATAACTAACCAAAATGTTAAGGTTCTTGAAAGGCGATAAAAAATATGCGTATAGAATGCACTACTATAATGTAATCTGCAAGCGTAGTCAACAAAGTTGAATTATGCCCCACGAAAAACTCAAACTTGAGCTATTTCCTAAATGCAGCTACAACTCAACAAAAAATGAAGGTATAAAAAATCAAGCCACAATCGTAGTCAACAAAGTTGATCGATGGCCCAGGAAAACTCAAACATAAGAGGTTTCCTAAGTGTGGCTATAATTTAACAGAAAACGAAGGTTCATGAAAGGCGATAGAAAATATGTGTAGAGAGTGGAAAACTACAGTGCAATCCACAAGAGTAGCCACCAAAATTGATTGATGGCCCATGAAAACTCAAACATGAGCGATTTCTTAAGTGCGGCTATAACTCAATGAAAAATGAAGGATTGTGAAAGGTGATACAAAATACACGTACATAATGGAAAACTGTAGTGCAATCCACAATCCTAGTCACCAAAGTTGATCGATGGCCTAGGAAAATCCAAACACGAGTGTTTTCAGAAATGCAGCTATAACTCAACAAAAAAAGAAGGTTCATGATAGGAACCTAAAAATATTCCTACAGAATGCGCAACTACAATATAATCCACAATCCTAGTCACCAAAGTTGATTGATGGCCCAAAAAAACTCAAATATGAGCATTGTCCTAAATACGGCTATAACTCATTGAAAAAAGAAGGTTCGCGAAATGCAATAAAAAATCAACTAATAGAATGCACAACTACAATGCAATCCACAATCGTAGTCACCAAAGTTGATCGATGGACCAAAATAAATCAAACATGAGTGTTTTCCTAAATGTGTTTATAACCAAACAAAAAATGAAAGCTCGTGAAAGGTGATTAAAAATATGCGTAGAGCACAACTATAGGACAATCCACAATCATAGTCACCAAAGTTGATTGATGACCAAGAAAAACTCAAACATGAGCGGTTTTCTTTATGCAACTATAACTTAAAAAAAAATGAACGTTCGTGAAAAGCGATAGAAAACACGTGTATAGAATAAACAACTATAGTGTAATCCACAAGTGTATTCGAAAAAGTTCATTGATGGCCGAAAAAAACTCAAACATGAGTAGTTTCCTAAATATGCATATAAAATGCACAAGTACAGTGTAATTAACATGCCTAGTCAATAAATTTGATCAATGGACCTGGAATATCAAACTCAAGCGATTTCCTAAATGCGGCTATAACTTAGCAAAAAATGAAGGTTCACAAAAGCAATAGAAAATATGTGTAAAGAATGGAAAACTACAGTGCAATCCATAATCGTAGTCACCAATGTTGATCGATGGCCCATGAAAACTCAAACATGACCGGTTTCCTAAATGCGGCTATAACTCAACAAGAAATGAAGGTTCATGTAAGGCGATTAGAAATACGTGTACATACTACAAAACTACAGTACAATCCACAATCATAGTCAACAAAGTTGATTGATGGCCCAAAAAAACTCAAACATGAGCAGTTTCCTAAATACACGTATAGAATGCACAACTACAATGTAGTTAAAATACATAGTGAACAAAGTTGATCAATGGCCCACGAAAACTCAAAATGGAGTGGTTTCCTAAATACAGGTATAACTCAACAAAAAATCAATGTTCATGAAAGGAAATTAAAAATATGCACAACTACAGTTTGATACATGTATAGAATGCACAACTACAGTGTAATCCATAAGCGTAGTCACCAAAGTTGATCGATGGGCAATGAAAATTCAAACTCGAGCATTTTCCTAAATGCAACTATGGAAAATACGCGTATAGAATTCAAAACTACAGTGCAATGCACAATCGTAGTCACCAAAGTTGATTGACGACCCACAAAAATTGAAACACCAGCGATTTCCTAAATGCGGCTATAACTCAACAAAAAATTAAGGTTCGTGAAAGGCGATAGAAAATACACATACAAAATGGACAACTACAATGCAATTCACAATCATAGTAACTAAAGTTAAATTGATGGACCAAAAAAACTCAAACACGAGCGGTTACCTAAGTGCAGCTATAACTCAACAAAAAATGAAGGTTCATGAAAGGCGATAGAAAATACACATATAGAATGCATGTAACTATAGTGTAATCCATAAGCGTAGTCACCAAAGTTGATCGATGGCCCACGAAAACTTAAACACGAATAGTTTCTGAAGTGCGGCTATAACTGAAAGCAAAATGAAGGTTCGTGAAAAGCGATAGAAAATACACGTATAGAATGCACAACTATAGTGTAATCCACAATCTCAGGGACCAAAGTTGATTGATGGCCCACGAAAACTCAAACACAACCGTTTTGCTAAATGCGGCTATAACTTAACAAAAAAATGAAGTTTTGTGAAATGTGATAGAAAATACGTGTATACACAACTACAAATCTACAAACGTAGTCACCAAATTTGACAGATGCCCACAAAAACTCAAACAAGACTGGTTTCGTAAGTGCGGCTATAACTCAATGAAAATGAAGGTTTTTGAAAGACAATAGAAAATACATGTGTAGAATTCACAAAAAATGAAGGGTCGTTAAAGGCTATTAAAAATGTTTATAAAATGCACAACTACAGTACAATCGACAATCATAGTCACTAAATTTGATCGATGGCCCAAAAGAACTTAAACATGACTGATTTCCTAAATGCATGTATAACTCAAAAGAAAATGAAGGTTCACAAAAGACAATAGAAAATACGCATATAGAATGCAAAACTACAGTTTAATCCACAAGCATAGTCACCAATGTTGATCACTGGCACACGAAAAGTCAAACACAAGTGCTTTTCTAAATGCGGCTATAACTCAACAAAAAATGAAGGTTCGCAAAAGTCGATAGAAAATATCTGTTTAGATTAGAAAGCTACAGTACAATCCACAATCGTAGTCACAAAAGTTGATCGATGGCGCATGAAAATTCAAATACGAGCGGTTTCTTAAATACAACTATAACTCAAAAAAAATTGAAGGTTCACAAAAGGCAATAGAAAATATGTGTACATAATGGACAACTACAGTGCTATCCACAATCGTAGTCATAAAAGTTGATCGATGGCCAATGAAAATTCAATGACGAGCAGTTTCCTAACTGCAGGCACAACTCAACGAAAAATGAAGGTTTGCAAAAGGAGATAAAAAATACACATATAGAATACATGACAAAAGTGTAATTCACAATCCTAGTCAGCAAAGTTAATTGATGGACCATAAAAACTCAAACATGAGAAGTTTCCTACATCCAGCTATAACTGAACAAAAAATGAAGGTTCACAAAAGGTAATGGAAATTACGGGTACAAAATTGACAACTACAGTGCAATGCACAATCGTAGTCACCAAAGTTGATCGATGGCCCATGAAAACTAAAACACAAGCAGTTTCCTACATGCGGCTATAACTCAACGAAAACTGAAGGTTCATGAAAGGCAATAGAAAATACGTGTATAGATTGCGAAACTAGAATGTAATCCACAAGCGTAGTCACCAAAGTTGACAAATGGCCCACAAAAACTCATACTTGAGCAGTTTCCTTACTAGAGATATAACTCAAAAAAAATGAAGGTTCACGAAAAGGCAATAGAAAATACACTTATAGAATGCACAACTACAATGCAATCCACAATCGTAGTCACCAAAGTTCATCGATGGCACATGAAAACTCAAACACGAGCGGTTTCCTAAGTGCGGATATAACACAACGAAAAAGGAGAGTTCGCGTAAGCCGATAGAAAGTACACCTATAGAATGCACAATTACAGTGCAATCCACAATCATAGTCACCAAAGTAGATCGATGACCTAGGAAAACTCAATGACGACCATTTTCCTAAATGCGGCTATAACTCAACAAAAAATGATGGTTCGAGAAAGGTAATTAAAAATATGCATACAAAATGCACAACTACAGTAGAATCTACAATCGTAGTTACCAAAGTTGATTGATAGCCTGCAAAAACACAAACATGAGTGTTTTCCTAAATGTGGCAATAACTCAAGAAAAAAGTAGGTTCATGAAGGGCGATAGAAAATACACCTATAGAATGTACAACTACAATACAATCCACAATCATAGTCACTAAAGTTGATCGATGACCCAGGAAAACTCAAACACAGTACAATATGCATACGAAATTGACAACTATAGTACAATCCAGCTACAATACAATACAATCCACAATCGTAGTCACTAAAGGTTTCTGAAAGGTGATTAAAAATATGCATACGATTGACAACTATAGTACAATCCACAATTGTAGTCACAAAAGTTTATCGATGGCCCACAAAAACTCAAACATGAGCAGTTTTCTACATGCAGCTATAACTCAACAAAAAATGAAGGTTCATGATAGGCTGTAGAAAATACGCATAAAGAATGCACAACTACAGTTTAATCCACAAGCGTAGTCACCAAAGTTCCTTGATGGCCCTCGTAAAACTAAAATTCGAGTGGTTTCCTAACTGTGGCTATAACTCAACAAGAAAGGAAGGTTTTGAAAGGAAATTGAAAATACGCGAACAAAATGGTAAACTACAATGCAATCCAGAATCGTAGTCGCAAAAGATGATCGATGGCCCACAAAAACTCAAACATGAGCGGTTTCCTAAGTATGGCTATAACTCAACAAAAAAAAAAGGTTTGAGAAACGTGATAGAAAATACGTGTATAGAATGGACAACTAGAAATAAAATCCATAATGATAGTCACCAAACTTGATCGATGGCACAAGAAAAGTTAGACACGAGTGTTTTCCTAAATGCGGCTATAACTCAACAAAAAATGAAGGTTAGTGAAAGACAATTAAAAATATGCGTATAGAATGGACAACTACAGTACAATCCACAATCGTAGTCACCAAAGTTGATTCATGGCCCACAAAAACTCAAACAGGAGCGGTTTCCTAAGTGCGGCTATAACTCAAAGAAAAAAAATGGTTTGAGAAAAGTTGATAGAAAATACGCATATAGAATGCACAACTAGAAGTAAAATCCTCAATGATAGTCACCAAACTTGATTGATGGCATAAGAAAAGTTAGACACGAGCGTTTTCCTAAATGCAGCTATAACTCAACAAAAAATGAAGGTTCGTGAAAGGCGATTAAAAATATGCGTATAGAATGGACAACTT
Organism: Sequoia sempervirens; assembly: GCA_007258455.2. Classification (NCBI taxonomy): domain Eukaryota; kingdom Viridiplantae; phylum Streptophyta; class Pinopsida; order Cupressales; family Cupressaceae; genus Sequoia; species Sequoia sempervirens. The sequence goes on from VDFB02000020.1 coordinate 6,337,883, forward strand.
TAGTACAATCCACAATCGTAGTCACCAAAGTTGATTGATGGCCCACAAAATCTCAAATACGAGCAGTTTCTTAAATGGGACTATAACTAAATAAAAAATGAAGGTTCACGAAAGGCAATAGAAAATAAGTGTTCATAATGAACAAGTAGAGTGCAATCCACAATCGTAGTCACCAAAATTGATCAATGGCCCATGAAAACTCCAACACGAGCGGCTTCCCAATGCGGCTATAACTTAACAAAAAATGAAGGTTCATGAAAGGCGATAAAAAATACACGTACAAAATGGACAACTACAGTGCAATCCTCAATCGTACTCACCAAAGTTGATTGATGGCCCATGAAAACTCAAACACGAGCGGTTTCCTAAATTCAAATATAACTCAACTAAAAATGAAGTTTCTTGAATGGCGATTAAACATATGCGTACGAAATACACAAGTATAGTGTAATCCACAATCATAGTCACCAAACTTGATCGATGGCCCATGAAAACGCAAACAGAAGTGGTTTCCTAAATGTGGCTATATCTCAACAAAAAAAGAACATTCACGAAAGGTGATAGAAAATATGTGTACATAATGGACAACTAGAGTGCAATCCACAATCGTAAACACCAAAGTTGATCGACAACCAAAGAAAACTCAGACAATAACTCAAAAAAAAATGAAGATTTGTGAAAGGTGATGAAAAATATGCATACAAACTGCACGACTACAATAGAATACATAATCGTAGTGACCAAAATTGATCAATGGCCCACAAAAACTCAAACATGAGTAGTTTCCTAAATGCAGCAATAACTAAAGAAAAAATGAAGGTTCGCAAAGGGCGATGGAAAATACACATGTAGAATGCACAACTAAAGCATAATCCACAAGCATAGTCACCAAAGTTCATCAATGGCCCACAAAAACTCAAAGACGAGTGGTTTCCTAAAGGTGGCTATAACTAAACAAAAAATGAGGTTTCACGAAAAGTGATAGAAAATACGCATATAGAATCCACAACTACAGTAAAATCCACAATCGTGGTCACCAAGGTTGATTAATGGCCCATGAAAACTCAAACATGAGCGTTTTCCCAAATGTGACGATAACTCAACAAAAAATAAAGGTTCACGAAATGAGATAGAAAATACGCATACAGAATGCACAACTACAGTGCAATCCATAATCGTAGTCATGAAATTGATTGATGGCCCAGGAAAATGAGCAAACTCGAGTGGTTTCCTAAATGCGGCTATAACTCAACAAAAAATAAGGTTCTTAAAAGGAGATAGAAAATACCCATACAAAATGGACAACTATAGTGCAATCCACAATTGTAGTCACCAAAGTTGATCAATGGCCCACTTGAACTCAAATACAAGTGGTTTATTAAACTCTATATAACTAAACAAAAAATGAAGGTTTGCGAAAAGCAATTAAGAATAAGCGTATAGAATTGACAACTACAGTACAATCCACGATCGTAGTCACGAAAATTGATCGACGACCCATGAATAGTCAAACTCAAGCGATTTCCTAAATTCGCCTAAAACTTAACAAAAAATGAAGGTTCACGAAAGGCGATTGAAAATACAGGTACAAAATGGTCAACTACAGTGCAATCCAAAATCGTAGTCAGCAAAGTTGATCCATAACCCACAAAAACTCAAACACGAGCGGTTTTTTAAGTGCGGCTATAACTCAACGAAAAATGAAGGTTCGAGAAAGGTGATAGAAAATACACGTATAGAATGCACAACCACAGTGCAATCCACAATCATAGTCACCAAATTGATCGATGGCCCAAGAAAACTTAAACACTAGCATTTTCCTAAATGCATGTATAACTCAACAAAAAATGAAGGTTCGTGAAAGGCGATTAAAACTATGCGTAGAAAATGCATGAGTACAGTACAATCCACAATCGTAGTCACCAAAGTTAAACGATGGCCCATAAAAACTAAAACACAAGTTGTTTCCTAGGTGCGGCTATAACTCAAAAAATGAAGGTTCTCGAAAGGCAATAGAAAATACGCGTATATAATGCACAACTACAGTGTAGTCCACAATCGTAGTCACAAAACTTGATCCATAGCCCACAGAAACTCAAACACGGGCGTTATCCTGAATGCATCTATAACTCAACAAAAAATGAAGGATTTGCAAAAGGCGATAGAAAATACATGTATATAATCACAACTACAGTGTAGTCCACAATCGTAGTCACCAAAGTTAATCCATAGCCCACAAAAACTCAAACACGAGAGGTTTCCTTAATGCAGCTATAACTCAACAAAAAATGAAGCTTCACGAAAGGGGATAAAAAATACATGTATAGAATGGAAAACAATAGTGCAATCCACAATTGTAGTCACCAAAATTGATTGATGGCCCACGAAAACTCAAACACGAGTGGTTTCCTAATTGTAGCTATTACTCGACAAAAAATGAAGGTTCACAAAATGTGATAGAAAATACGCCTATAGAATGCACAATTACAGTGTAATCCACAATCATAGTCACCAAACTTGATCGATGGCCTAGGAAAACTCAAACACGAGTGTTTTCCTACATCCGGCTATAAATCAACAAAAAAAGAAGGTTCTTAAAAGGCGATTAAAAATAGGCATACAGAATGAACAACTACAATACAATCCAAAATCATAGTCACCAAATTTATTGATGGCCTAAAAAACTCAAACATGTGCGGTTTCGTAAATACAACTATAACTCAAAAAAAAATGAAGTTTTGCAAAAGGCAACAAAAAATACACGTATAGAATGTACAACAAGAGTGTAATCCATAAGCATACTCACAATGTTGATCAATGGCCCACGAAAACTCAAACACAAGCAGTTTCCTAAATGCAGCTATAACTCAACAAAAAACTCAAACACGACCAGTTTCTTAATTGTGGCTATAACTCAACAAAAAATGAAGGTTCACAAAAGGCAATAGAAAATACGCCTACAAACTGGACAACTACAGCACAATCAACAATCCTACTCACCAAAGTTGATCAATGGCCCACAAAAACTCAAACACAAGCATTTTCCTAATTGCGGTTATAACTCTACAAAAAATTAAGGTTTGTGAAAGGTGATTAATAATATGCCCTACATAATGCACAATTAAAATATAATCCACAATCGTAGTACTAAAAGTTGATCAATGGGCCATGAAAACTCAAACTCAAGCTATTTTCCAGATGCGGCTATAACTCAACAAAAAATTAATGTTCACAAAAGGAAATAGAAAATACTTGTACAGAATGGACAACCACAGTACAATCCATAATCATAGTTACCAAAGTTAATCGATGTCCCACAAAAGCTCAAACATGAGTGGTTTCCTAAATGTGGCTATAACTCGATGAAAAATGAAGGTTTTTTGGAAGACGATAGGAAAAACGCTTACAGATTGGACAACTACAGTGCAATCCACAATCATAGTCCCAAAAGTTAATCGCTAGCCCACGAAAACTCAAATATGAGTGGTTTCCTATATACGTGTATAACTCAACAAAAAATGAAGGTTTGTGAAAGGTGATTAAGAATATGCATACAAAGTGCACAACCATAGTACAATCCACAATTGTAGTCATCAAAGTTGACCGATGGCCCACGAAAACTCAAACTCAAGTTGTTTCCTAAATGTGGCTATAAGTCAACAAAAAATGAAGGTTCACAAAAGGAGGTAAAAAATATGTGTACAGAATGGACAACTACAGTGCAATCCAAAATCATAGTCACCAAAGTTGATCGATGGCCCACAAAAACTAAAACACAAGCCGTTTCCTAAAAGTGGCTATCTGGTGCAGGAGCACCTAGGAAACACTAGGCAGTTACACTAAGCAATCAGGAAATCTATGATGAATTTTTGTTTTTAATGTGTTACCATGAAGGTCATGTTGACCATTGAGTAGAGGAGATAGCTTAGGGATATGTTTGATCTCTAGGATAGAAATTGAGGAAGGGTGGATGAGTTTAGAAACTCATTTTACTTAGTTTACTAGAAATTGGCAAAAGTTGCAAAATGATGCATTTTGTAACTTTGCCACAATGTAGCTGACATGTTCGACCAAGGGGAGGCATAACTACTTTGTTGACCTATATAGGGTGTTCCTCGACCTGAGAGTAGGGTTGGAAGCATTTTACTTTGATTGGAGTTTTTGAATTCAAGAAAAGACAGTGGTGTTTTAGTGTGAATTTCTGGTTTTGTCTCAAAGTAGAGTTTTAATGGATTGAACAGGGCACTGTAGTTAGAGTAGGATGTAGTGTGATTAATTTGCAAGCTTTGTGTGGCATTTAGATAGGTTTCTAATTCATTTTTTGCCTTCATCGTAAATAGTTTTGTTTCTACACTATTGCTGGTTTAAACCAGACAGTCTGTAAAGAATGGAGTGCTAGCGCACTTTCCCACCGTAAAAATTGTACGACCCTTTGGGAATAGTGACTAGACTCCATGTATGTACATATGGTAGGTTTTAGGGTTTGGGAAAAGACAAGAGCTGTTGGAAAAGTCTTGCCCTAGGTGAGCCTAGGAAGAGTTCGGCTAGGGAAGACCTAAGTGCAGGGCACTAAAATTGCAAGGGTGTCAACATTTTGTCAAATCATTGCTTGGAGAAGACAGATGAGTGTCTTGCCAATGCATTGCATAGAGGAGGAAGCTCCATCAATTCATTTGATGTGAGTAACGCTTAACAGTTTCAAAGCAGCCAGGAAAGGACTAAAAAGACCTAATTTTGGCCATTTTCGGATTAGAGTATTGTACGGACAGTTAAGACCTAAGACCTCAAAAATCTTTGCGAGGTGGGAAAATGAACCAGGAAACCCAAGAAAAGATTGGGGTGTCTTTTGGAAAGTTTTCAATACTAACCTATTTTCTCGGAGAAGGAGGCCTAATTGGGGCTCCTAGGGCTAGTAGCCTTTAAAGACCTAAATGAGGGTTTGGTGGAAGTGACCAAGAAATGAAGTCAGATGGACCTTCAAGAACCATAGTAGGATGAATTACAATCATTAGAAATACCTCCACACCCCTGCAAGGTTAAATTTAAGATTTTGGAGGAACATAGTCTTTAGGGTGGATTAAGGGCTAAGTGAAGAGTTACAAGTTTGCACCAAGGTGGACTTGGTAGGAAGAAGTATGTTGGTAGTTGGGGTTGGCAAGGAAAAACTAGGGGATCCTAAGCAAAGAAAGGTCCTATAGGTTGAATTGGTGGAGAGAGACACCTTAGAAGTCTTCTAATAAGACTTAGAGCATGAAACTGTGATTGATTCACCCAACCTCCCTATCAGATTGGTATCAGAGCCGCAAAAGATTTGGGATAGAATAATATATGTCAGAGGTTGAGTCTAGTGGTTCTACTGACATGGTGACAAATGCATAATTGGCCAAGAAGTTCGAAGAACAAGAGGAAGACAATAGGCTATTGAGGGAAAGAATAGCCCAACTTGAGGAAGCAATGAGTAATGTGTAGTTGGATGGAAGGGTACCAAAGAAAGAAGAGGTTGCAGAGGAAGACAAGATCCCTGAACCTGACCCTGTTTTGCAAGAAGAGCCTTTCTTGAAGGCATTGAAGGCTTTGAGTGGAAAAGCACTTGAAGGCATACCACTGTTTAGTGGGAAAATGGAAGCTGATCTGGTCATGGATTGGATAGAGGGAATGGAAAACCATTTTGAATGTGTTGGAGTTAGTGAAGCACAGAAGGTAAAGGTGGCCAAATCAAGATTGAGAGGTTCTGCCTTGACACGGTGGAAGTTTATTCAGACAGAGAGGGAAAAGGAAGACAAGAAGCCTATTTCTACTTTGAAGGGAATGGTTGCCAAAGTGAGAGAAGCATACATTCCTGATGATTATGAAATTCAGTTGCACAAGAAAAGACAAAGCTTGAGACAAAGAGACCAAGATGTGAACTCTTATACTGAGGAGTTTCAAAAACTTTGCATGAGGTCTAATGTTACAGAGGATGAAAGTCTTAAGGTGGCTAGGTACCTTAACAGCTTGAAGTGGAACATTCAAGAGGAGACGACTCTTCTAAGTTCCAAAATAGTGCACCAATGCTATCAATTGGCTATAAAGATTGAGGAAAGAAGCAAGAGGAAACAAGATCAGGCTTCTAAGAGTAGGGGCAAAGGCAGAGATCAAAGAGGACATAGAGGTGGATAATAAGGTAGAGGGACTGAACAAAGAAATCAGGGAGACTCTAAACTCACAGAACATGGAGGTGAAACACTTCTAGAGGAGGCTATGGAAGAGGTAGAGGACCTCAAGGAGGTTCAAATAGAGGAAGAGGAGCAGGAAAAAGTAGCTCATACTTTGCCACTATGAAGTGTTATAGCTGTGGTCAAGTAGGTCATACAGCTTATAGGTGCCTGAAGAAAGCATCTTCATCAAATACTAAGAAGAGAGTAGCATATGCTCAAGAGGACACCATGAGTCACTAGAGGTTAGTCACATAGAATCAGAAATGGGGGAGAACCTGATGTTTAGCAGGGTTCTAATCAGACAACCGGTCAAAGAAGAGCCAAAGCAAAGGAGAGCCTTATTCAGGGCAAGATGCAAAATACTTGGGAAAGTATACAAGGTTATAGTGGATTCAGGTTCAACCGATAACATCATCTCTAAGGAGGTAGTAAAGAAGTTGAAATTAGAGAAAATACCCCACACTAATCCCTACAAGGTGACATGGTTGAACAAAGGGCAGAGTGTTCTTGTCAATGAGTAGACAACAGTGGAGTTCTCCATTGGAGGATACAAGAAATAGTTGATTTGTGATGTGTTACCCATGGATGCATGCCATCTTCTATTGGGTAGACCATGGCATTATGATAGAGGTGCAATCTATGATGGAAAGGCAAATACTATCTCATTCAAAAAGGATGGAAATACATTCAAGTTGCAGTCACTGTCAGATGAGGAAAAAGGATAGTCAAAGACCCTTAGTGTCTTATTAAGCAGTGGCAAGGAGTTCCTTAACACTCTACATCAAGGAGGTGAAGGATATGTGGTTATGGTGCAACCCAAGGAAGAAGACAAAGCAAAGAAAATAGTCATACCCAAAGTAGTCCAGAAGTTGCTTGAGAAGTACAAGGACATAGTCAATGATGGTGCACCAGCAACCTTACCTCCAAAGAGAGCCATTATCCATCATATTGACTTCATACCAAGAGCTTCATTGCCAAACAAAGCAGCTTACAAGCTTACACCGGATCAGAACCTAGAGGTAGCTACAAGTGCAGGAGTTGTTATACCAAGGACTAATTAGGAAGAGTATCAGTCCGTGTGCAGTACCAGTGGTCTTAGCAACCAAGAAAGGTTGTAAGTGGAGGTTATGCACTAATTCTAGGGCTATAAATAGAATTACAATCAGATATAGGTTCCCTATTCCTAGGATAGAGGATTTAATGGATTTTCTTGGAGGAGCTCAGTATTTCACCAAGTTGGATCTCAAGAGTGGATACCATCAGATTAGAATAAAGGATGGAGATGAGTGGAAGACAACCTTTAAGACAATTGATGGGTTGTATGAGTGGAGAGTTATGCCATTTGGCCTCTCTAATGCCCCTAGCACATTCATGAGGCTCATGAATGAAGTGCTAAAGGATTTCAAAGGGTTATTTGTGGTGGTGTATCTAGATGACATACTCATCTTTAGCAAGACAGCAGAAGAACATCTAAAGCATGTGGAGTTGGTTCTTAAAAGGTTGCAGGAGGAGTGGTTAGCCATCAACCTAGAAAAGTGTGAGTTCTTCAAACAAGAGCTTGTGTATTTGGGGTTTGTAGTATCCCAAGGATCATTGAAGATGGATCCAAGCAAGGTGGAAGCTATCCTAAACTGGCCTACACCAACCACTGGGACAGAGGTAAGAAGTTTTCATGGGTTAGCTCAATTTTATAGGAAGTTTATAAGGAATTTTAGTGGCATATGTGAACCAGTACTTGATACAATCAAAGGTGGCCTAAAAACTAAGTTCAAATGGATTCTTGAAGCTGAGAAGGGTTTTGAGAAACTAAAACAAGAAGTGGCAACTCAACCTATTCTTTTATTACCTAGTTTTGACAAATTGTTTACTGTGGAATGTGATGCTAGTGGAACTGCAGTAGGAGGAGTGCTAAGCCAAGAAGGCAGGCCTATAGCTTTATTTAGTGAAAAGCTCAATGAAGCTAAGACAAAGTATTCTACCTATGACCTAGAACTGTATGCTCTAGTACAGTCACTTAGGAAGTGGAGGTATTATCTCCTACCCAAAGAGTTTGTAGTGTTTACTGACAATCAAGCACTTAGCTACATCAACACTCAAGAGAAATTGAGCAATAGACATTTGAAGTGGATGGAGTATCTTCAAGCTTTCACTTTCACCATCAAGCATAAGAAGGGATAGTTGAACAAGGTGGTAGATGCTTTAAGTAGGAGGCTGCTAACAATGCAGGAGATACAAATAAAGAGCATTGGAATAGAGAGTTTCAAGGATCTCTATGGGGAAGATGAAGACTTCTTGGAAGCATGCAAGGTATGTTCTGATTTTGAGAATCACTTTCATAGTCAGTTTTCAGAGTATACATTGCAGAGTGGACTTTTGTTCAAAGGGAATCAGTTATGTGTTCCAAAAGGTTCAATGAGAGAGAATCTCATCTAGGAGAAGTACAATGGTATTCTTAGTCATCATTTTGACATCAACAAGACAATGGAACTAGTGCAAAGGTTTTACTATTGGCCCAAGTTGCCAAGGGATATCAGGAGGTATGTGGAGCAGTGTGTAGTTTGTATGAAAGCCAAAGGGGGAGCTAGTAATGCAGGTTTGTATCAACCTCTACCCATTCCCAACAGACCATGGGAGTTTGTTAGCATGGATTTTGTTGTAGGACTCCCTAAGACTAAGACAGGGTTTGATAGTGTCTATGTGGTGGTAGATAGATTTAGTAAGATGAGTCACTTTATCCCTTGCAAGGCCACACATGATGCTAGCTACATTGCTCACCTTTTCTTCAAGGAAATTGTAAGGATCCATGGATTGCCTTTGAGCATTGTATCGGACAGGGATGTGAAGTTCATGAGCCATTTTTGGAAGACTGTATGGAGCAGATTCGGTACTAACTTGTCTTTTGGATCATCTTACCATCCTCAAACCGATGGGAAAATAGAGGTGGTTAATAGGGTGTTAGGTAACCTTCTAAGATGCCTAACCAAAGAGTATGGACAGACATGGGACTTGGTCATATCACAGGCTAAGTATGCATACAATGACAATGTGAGGAGGACTACAGGGAAGAGTCCTTTTGAAATAGTGTATGGAATGCACCCAAGAGGTGTGTGTGAACTTAGAGATCTAGGAGCTATGGAGCATAGGAGTGGACATGCAGAGGATTTCTCTTAGACCATGAAGGAGATTCAGGAGTAGGTGAAGAAGACAGTCACTGAGGCTACTCAAAATTTGAAAGAGAAGGTGGATTTATCTATAAAGGATCTACAATTTGCAGTAGGAGACTATGTTATGGTCCACCTCAACAAATCTATGTTGCAGAAGGGGATATCAACCAAATTGCAAATGATAAGAGTGGGACCATGTAAGTTATTAGCCAAATATAGGAAGAATGCCTACAAGGTGGAATTACCTGCAGATTTAGGCATCTCTCTAGTGTTCAATGTAGCTGATCTGATCAGATATAAGGGAACAGTCACTGCCATGGATCAGAACAATAGGGATATCTTCAAGGATGTGAGCAACATAGCCTTACCTACTCAAGATAAGCTACAAGCAGAGAGAAACTTGGAGTCAAGGGTGAAGAAGTCTACTCGGCATAAGGAATACTTGGAACATCTCATCAAATGGAGGGACAAACAGGACTCGGAGGCTACATGGGTGGATGAAGCTCAGTTTAAGAAGTAGGGTATTCATGTGTCACTAGTCTCTCCTCACATTCCTTAGTGTTTGTGCAGAGAGGGGGAGAATGGTGCAGGAGCACCTAGGAAACACTAGGCAATTACACTAAGCAATTAGGAAATCTAGGATGAATTTTTGATTTTTGATGTGTTACCATGAAGGTCATGTTGACCATTGAGTAGAGGAGATAGCTTAGGGATATGTTCGATCTCTAGGATAGAAATTGAGGAAGGGTGGATGACTTTAGAAACTCGTTTTACTTAGTTTACTAGAAATTGGCAAAAGTTGCAAAATGCCTATATAGGGTGTGCCTCGACCTAAGAGTAGGGTTGGAAGCATTTTACTTTGATTGCAGTTTTTGAATTCAAGAAAAGACAGTGGTGTTTTAGTGTGAATTTCTGGTTTTGTCTCAAAGGAAAGTTTTAATGGATTGAACAAGGCACTGTAGTTAGAGTAGGATGTACTGTGATTAATTTGCAAGCTTTGTGTAGCATTTAGATAGGTTTCTAATTCATTTTCTTCCTCCATTGTAAATAGTTTTGTTTCTACACTGTTATTGGTCTGAACCAGACAGTCTGTAAAGAATGGAGTGCTAGCCCACTTTCCCACCATACAAATTGTACAACCCTTTGTGAACAGTGACTAGACTCCATGTATGTACATATGGTAGGTTTTAGGGTTTGGAAAAAGACAAGAGCTATTGGAAAAGTCTTGTAGGTGAGCCAGGGAAGAGTTCGGCTAGGGAAGACCTAAGTGCAGGGCACTAAAATTGCAGGGGTGTCAACATTTTGTCAAATCATTGCTTGGAGAAGACAGATGAGTGTCTTTCCAATGCATTACATAGAGAAGGAAGCTCCATCAATTCATTTGATGTGAGTAGAGCTTAACAGTTTCAAAGCAGCTAGGAAAGGACTAAAAGGACCTAATTTTGGCCATTTTCAGATTAGAGTGTTGTATAGACAGTTAAGACCTAAGACCTCAAAAATCTTTGAGAGGTGGGAGAATGAACTAGGAAACCCAAGAAAAGATTGGGGTGTCTTTTGGAAAGTTTTCAATACTAACCTATTTTCTCGAAGAAGGAGGCCTAATTGGGGCTCCTAGGGCTAGTAGCCTTTAAAGACCTAAATGAGGGTTTGGTGGACGCGACCAAGAAATGAAGTCAGATGGACCTTCAAGAACCATAGTAGGATGAATTACAGTCATTAGAAATACCTCCACACCCCTGCAAGGTTAAATTTAAGATTTTGGAGGAACATAGTCTTTAGTCACCAAACTTGATCGATGGCTCATGAAAAAACAAACACAAGTGGTCTACTAAATGTGGCTATAACTCAAATAAAACTAGAGGTTCGTGAAAGGTGACAGAAAATACGGGTATAGAATGCACAACTATAGTGTAATCCACAATCGTAGTCACCAAAATTGATCGATGGCCCAGAAAAACTCAAACACAAGTGTTTTCCTAAATGCAACTATAACTCAACAAAAAATTAAGGTTTGTGAAATTTTATTAAAAATATGCATACAAAATGCACAACTATAGTACAATCCATAATTGAAGTGACCAAAGTTGATTGACGGCCAACAAAAACTCAAACATGAGCGGTTTCCCAAATGCGGCAATAGCTGAACAAAAAATGGAGGTCCACGAAGGGGGATAGAAAATATGCATAAAGAATGCACAAATCCAATGTAATCCACAAGCATAGTTACCAAAGTTGATCGATGGACCACAAAAACTCAAACATCAACGGTTTCCTAAATGCGGCTATAATAAACAAAAAATGAAGGTTTGCGAAAGGCGATAGAAAATACACGTAGAGAATGTAAAACTAGAATGCACTCCACAATCACAATCACCAAAGTTCATCGATGGGCCATGAAAACTCAAACACGAGCACTTTCATAAGTGCAGCCATAATCAATGAAAAATGTAGTTTCGCGAAAGGCTATAAGTCAACAAAAAATGAAGATTCGCAAAAGGTTATAACTCAAACACGAGCGGTTTCCTAAATGCGGCTCTAAGTCAACAAAAATGAAGATTCACGAAAGGCTATAGAATATTAGCATGGGTAATGCACAACTACAGTGCAATCCACAATCATATTCACCAAAGTTGATTGATGACCACAAAAACTCAATCCTGAGGGGTTTCCTCAATGTGGCTGTAACTTAACAAAAAAATGAAGGTTCATGAAAGGTGATAGAAAATACGCATACAAAATGGACAACTATAGTACAATCCACAATCATAGTCACCAAAGTTTATCGATGGCCACGAAAACTTAGACATGAGTGTTTACCCAAATGTGGCTATAAGTCAACA
>VDFB02000020.1:6350183-6481754 GCA_007258455.2 Sequoia sempervirens
TCAACTTTGGTGACTGGGATTGTAGATTGAACTGTATTTGTCCATTCTGTATGCATATTTTCTATCACCTTTAATGAACATTCATTGTTTGTTGACTTATAGCCACATTTAGGAAACCAATCGAGTTTGAGTTTTCGTGGGCCATCGATCAATTTTGCTGACTATGTTTGTGGATTACACTGTAGTTATGCATTATATACGTGTATTTTATATCGCCTTTTCTGAACTTTTATTTTTCATTAAGTTATAGACACACTTAGGAAATCGCTCGTGTTTGAGTTTTCATGGGCCATCGATCAACCTTGGTGACTACAATTGTTGATTGCACTGTAGTTGTCCATTTTGTACGTGTATTTTCTACCGCCTTTCACAAACCTTCATGTTTTGGTGAGTTATAGCCACATTTAGGAAATTGCTCGAGTTTCAGCTTTTGTGGGCCATTACTCAACTTTGTTGACTACACTTGTGCATTACTCTTTAGTTGTGCTTCTATACGCATATTTCTATCACCTTTCAGGAACCTTAATTTTTCATTGAGTTATAGCCGCAATGATGAAATCGCTCGTGTTTGAGTTTTCTTGGGCCATCGATCAACATGAGCGACTACTATTGTGGATTGTATTGTATTTGTCGATTCTTTATGTGTATTTTCTATCGCCTTTTACGAACCTTCATTTTTTGTTGAGTTATAGCTGTGTTTAGGAAATCATTCAAGTTTGAGATTCCATAGGCCATCGATCACCTTTGTTGACTACGCATCTCAAATTTTTCATAAAAAGATTCAAAAATATTTCCTTTGTTACCTCCACTGCTTCTACTTTTCAAAAAAGTGTATCTTTTGCAAGAGCAACTTATATTTCCAAAAACAGGACGATGTGAGTCTCTTGAGCACACAAGTACCTATAAAACCCATATTTTTGATTTACCTAGAAAAATTTCTTTCATAGATTCTAATTTTTAGGGGATCTTGCATGTTGGTGAAATATTAGTATTTTGAAAAAAGGATGATATGAGTGTTATTGAGAATGACATTGTCTACAAAACCCATTTATGCCACTTTTCATAAAAAGACTCAAAAAGTTTTCCTCTGTTACCTCTACTGCTTCTACTTTTTAAAAAAACTATTTTTTTCAAGAACAACTTTTTTTTAAAAAAAATGGATGATCTGGGGTCTCTTTAGCTCTCGAGCACCCATAAAACCCATATTTTCAAATTTCCAAAAAAAAATTGTTTCGTAGATTCTATTTTTGAGGGGTTCTTGAATGCTGGTGAAAAATTAGTTTTAACAAAAAAAAGACAATCTATGTCTACTCATAATGAAATTCTTTACAAAACCCATTTCTTAGGTTTTTCATAAATGATCCAAAAAATTTACCTCTTTTACCTCTACTTCTTCTACTTTTAAAAAAAATCTATCTTTTTCAAGAATAACTTATTTTTCAAAAAATGGACAATCTGGGTCACTTTAGCACACGAGCACCTATAAAAACCATATATCGATTTTCCCAAAAAAAATTGTTTCGTAGATTCTATTTTTGAGGGGTTCTTGCATGTTGTTGAAAAGATAGTTTTTTGAAAAGAGGATGAGTTGGTTCTACTCAGAATGATGTCTCTACAAAACCCATTTCTTAGATTTTTCATTTATAGATTCAAAAAAATTGCGTCTGTTACCTTCATTGCTTCTAATTGTTTTAAAAAATTATCTTTTTTATGAACTTATTTTTTCAAAAAATGAACAATCTAGGTCTCTTGAGCACATGAGTACCTATAAAATCCATATTTTCAAGTTTCCAAAAAAAATTGTTTTGTAGATTCTATTTTTGAAGGGTTCTTGCATGTTGGTGAAATATTAGTTTTCCAAAAAAAGGACGATCTAGGTCTACTCAAAATGACATTCTCTACAAAACCCATTTATCGATGGCCCACAAAAACTTAAACATGAGGGACTTCCTAAATGTGGCTACAATTCACCAGAAAATTAAGGCTTGTGAAAGGCAATAGAAAATGTGCGTATAGATGGACAACTATAGTGTACTCCACAAGCATAGTTACAAAGTTTATCGATGGCCCTCAAAAACTCAAACTCAAGTGGTTTTGCAAACGCGGCTATAACTCAACAAAAAATGAAGGTTAGCAAAAGCCGACAGAAAATATGTGTACATAATGGACAACTACAGTGCAATCCATAATTGTAGTCACCAAAGTGGATTGATGGCCCACGAAAACTCAAAAGGGAGGGGTTTTCGAAGTGCGGCTATAACACAATGAAAAATGAATATTCGCAAAAGGAGATTGAAAATATAGGGTTAGAATGCGCAACTACAATGTAATCCGCAACTACAATGTAATCCACAATTACAGTCACCAAAGTTGATCAATGGCCCACGAAAACTCAAACATAAGTGTTTTCCTAAATGCGGCTATAACTCAACAAAAAATGAAGTTTCGGGAAAGGAGATTAAAAATATGCGTACAAAATTCACAATTAAGTTACAATCCACAATTGTAGTAAGAAATGTTGATCAATGGCCCACAAAAACTCAAACATGAGCATTTTCCTAAATGCGGCTATAACTCAACAAAAAAAGTGATTCACGAAAGGCGATAGAAAATACAATTAAAGAATGCACAACTATAGTGTAATCCACAAGCATAGTCACCAAAGTTGATATATGGTCCAAGGAAACTCAAAATCAAGTGGTTTCCTAAATGTGGCTATAACTCAACAAAAATGAAGGTTCACGAAAGGTGATAGAAAATACACATACATAATGGAAAAATACAATGCAATCCACAATCATGGTCACCAAAGTTGATCATGGCCCACGAAAACTCAAACATGAGTGTTTTCCTAAGTGCAGGTGTAACTCAATGAAAAAATGAAGGTTCACGAAAGGTGATAAAAAATACGCGTATAGAATGCACAACTATAGTGTAACCCATAATTTTAGTCACGAAAGTTATTTGATGGCCCACGAAAACTAAGACATGAGCCTTCTCATAAATGTAGCAATAACTAAACAAAAAATTAAGGTTCGTGAAAGGAGATTTAAAATATACATTCAAACTGCAAAACTACAGTACAATCCACAATCGTAGTCACCAAAGTTGATAGATGGCCCATGAAAACTGAAACACGAGTGGTTTCCTAAGTGTGGCCATAACAACACAAAAATTGAAGGTTCGCGAAAGGTGATAGAAAATACACATATAGAATGCACAACTACAGTGTGATCCACAATCGTAGTCACCAAATCTGATTGATGGCTGATGAAACACGAGCATTTTCATTAATGCGGCTACAAATTAACAAAAAATGAAGGTTCATGAAAGGTGATTAAAAATAAGCGAACATAATGCACAAGTACAAAAAAATTCACAATTCTAGTCACCAAAGTTGATTGATGGCCCACAAAAACTCAAATATGAGTGGTTTCGTAAATGGAGCTATTACTCAGCAAAAAAGGAAGTTTCATGAAAGGTGATAGAAAATTATCATTCATAATGCACAACTACAGTGCAATCCACAATCGTAGTCACCAAAGTTGATAGATGGCCCATGAAAACTGAAACACGAGTGGTTTCCTAAGTGCAGCTATAACTCAACAAAAAATGAAGGTTTGCGAAAGGTGATAGAAAATACGCATATAGAATGCACAACTATAGTGTAATCCACAATCGTAGTCACTAAATCTGATTGATGTCCGATGAAAACTCAAACACGAGCATTTTCACTAGTGTGGCTACAAATCAACAAAAAATGAAGGTTGGTGAAAGGTGATTAAAATTAAGCGAAGAAAATGCACAACTATAGAACAATCCAGAATTCTTCTAGTCACGAAAGTTGATTGATGGCCCACAAAAACTCGAATATGAGTGGTTTCCTAAATGGGGCTATAACTCAACAAAAAAGGAAGTTTCGCAAAACGTGATAGAAAATTATCGTTCATAATGCACAACTATAGTGCAATCCATAATCGTAGTCACCAAAGTTGATCGATGGACCAGAACACGAGCAGTTTCCTAAATGCTGGTATCACTCAACAAAAAATGAAAGTTTGCGAGAGGCGATAGAAAATTAGTGTTCATAATACACAACTATAGTCTAATCGACAATTATAGTCACCAAATTTGTAGATGGCCCATGAAAACTCAAACACGAGTCGTTTCCTAAATGCAGCTATAGCTCAACAAAAAATGAAGGTTCTCGAAAGACGATAGAAAATATGCGTACAAAATTCACAATTACATTACAGTCCACAATCGTAGTCACCAAAGTTGATGGATGGCCCATGTAAACTCAAACATGAGAGGTTTCCTAAATGCGGCTATAACTCAACAAAAATTGAAGATTCGCGAAAGGCAATAGAGAATATGCGTATACAATGCACAACTACAATATAATGCACAATTGTAGTCACAAAAGTTGACAGATGGCCCTCGAAAATTGAAACTCGAGCGGTTTCCTCAATGTGGCTATAACTCAACTAAAAATGAAGGTTCACGAAAGGCAATATAAAATACATGTATAGAATGCACAACTATATTGTAATAAAAAATCGTAGTCGCCAAAGTTGATCAATGGCCCATGAAAACTCAAACCCAAACGGTTTCCTAAATGTGGCTATATCTCAACAAAAAATGAATGTTCACGAAATGTGATAGAAAATACACGTAAAGAATAGAAAACTATAGTACAATCCACAATCGTAGTCACCAAAGTTGATAGATGCTCCATAAAGTCCCAAACATGAGCGGTTAACTAAATGCGACTATCACTCAACCAAATATGCGTACAAAATGCACAACTATAGTACAATCCACAATCGTGGTCACCAAAGTTGATTGATGACCCACAAAAACTCAAACAAGAGTGGTTTCCTAAATGCGGCTATAACTCAAGAAAAATTGAATGTTCGCGAAAGGCAATAGAAAATACATGTATAGAATGAACAACTATAGTGTAATCCACAAGCATAGTCACCAAAGTTGATCGATGGCCCACAAAAACTCAAACATGAGTGGTTTTCTAAATGCAAGTATAACTCAATGAAAAATGAAGGTTCACGAAAGGCGATAGAAAATACGCATAGAAATTGGACATCTATAGTGCCATCCACAATCGTAGTCACCAAATTTTGTTGATGGCCCATTGAAACTCAAATACGAGTGGTTTCCTAAATATGGCTATAACTCAATAAAAAATGAAAGTTTGTGAAAGTCGATTAAAAATATACATACAAAATTCAAAACTACAGTACAATCCACAATTGTAGTAACCAAAATTGATTGATATCTTATGAAAACTAAGACTTGTGCGATTTCCTAAATGCGGGTATAACAAAAAAAAAATTAAAGTTTGCAAAAGGTGATAGAAAATACATCTACATAATGGACAACGACAGTGCAATCAACAATTGTAGTCACCAAAGTTGATCGATGGCCCTCGAAAACTCAAACACGAGAGGTTTCCAAAGTGGGACTATAACTCATCAAAAAATCAAGGTTCACAAAAGGCGATAGAAAATATGTGAACAAAATGGACAACTACAATATAATGCACAATCCTACTCAACAACATTGATCGATGGCCAACGAAAATTCAAAAATGAGAGTTTTCCTAAATATGCCTATAACTCAACAAAAAATGAAGGTTCATGAAAGGAGTTTAAAAATATGCTTATAGAATGCAAAACTATAGTACAATCCACAATCGTAGTCACCAAAGCTAATTGATGTCCTATGAAAACTCAAACTCGAGCAATTTCCTAAATGCGGCTATAGCTGAATAAAAAATGAAAGTTCACATAAGGCGATAGAAAATACATTAGAGAATGGACAACTACAGTGCAATCCACAATCGTAGTCACCAAAGTTGATTGATAGCCCATGAAAAATCAAACACGGGCGGTTTCCTAAGTGGGACTATAACTCAATGAAAAAATGAAGCTTTGCGAAAGGTGATAGAAAATACACATATAGAATGCACAACTATAGTGTAATACATATAATCATAGTCACCAAAGTTGATCGATGGCCGATGAAAACTCAAGCATGAGCATTTTTTGAAATGCGGCTATAACTCAAATAAAAATGAATGTTTGTGAAAGGCGATTAAAAATATGCGTACAAAATGAAAAACTACAGTAGAATCCACAATCGTAATCACCAATGTTGATTGATCAATGGCCCATAAAAACTCAAACATCAGCATTTTCCTAAATGCGGTTATAACTTAAAAAAAATGAACGTTTGCAAAAGGCGATGGAAAATACACATATAAAATTCACAACTATAGTGTAATCAACAAGTGTAGTCACCAAATTTGATCGAGGACCAACAAAAACTCAAACATGAGCATTTTCCTAAATGCAAGTATAACTCAACAAAAAAATGTAGGTTCGTGAAAGGCGATAGAAAAGACGCATACAAAATGGACAACAACAGTGCAATCCATAATCGTAGTCACCAAAGTTAATTGATGGCCCAGGTAAACTAAAAAACAAGCAGTTTCCTAAGCGCTGCTATAACTCAACAAAAAGCGAAGATTCAAGA
This sequence comes from Sequoia sempervirens, assembly GCA_007258455.2. Classification (NCBI taxonomy): domain Eukaryota; kingdom Viridiplantae; phylum Streptophyta; class Pinopsida; order Cupressales; family Cupressaceae; genus Sequoia; species Sequoia sempervirens. The sequence goes on from VDFB02000020.1 coordinate 6,356,739, forward strand.
AAGGCAATAGAAAATACATACATAAACTTCACAACTACAGTGCAATCCATAATCGTAGTCACCAAAGTTGATCGATAGCCCACGAAAACTCAAACATGCGTAGTTTCCTAAATGCAGCTATAACTCAACAAAAAATTTATTTTTGCAAAGGGCAATAGGAAATACGCGTATAAAATGCACAAGTACAGTTTTATCCACAAGTGTAGTCACCAAAGTTTATCGATGTCGGACACAAACTCAAACACAATCAATTTCCTAAATATGGCTATAACTCCACGAAAAAATGAAGGTTTGTGAAAGGCGATAGAAAATACGCATATAGAATGGAAAGCTACAGTGCCATCCACAATCGTAGTCACTGAAATTGATCGATGGCCCCAAAAAACTCAAACACGGGTAGTTTCCTAAATACGGATATAACTCAAGGCGATGGAGAATACGTGTATAGAATAGACAACTAATGTGCCATCCACAATTGTAGTCACCAAAGTTGATCGATGGCCCACAAAAACTCAAATGCAAACAGTTTCCTAAAGACGGCTATAAACTCAGCTAAAAATGAAGGTTCGTGAAAGGGGATAAAAAATACACGTATAGAATTCACAACTACAGTGCAATCCAAAATCGTAGTCATCAAAGGTGATCGATGGACCACAAAAACTCAAACAAAAGCCGTTTCCTAAATGCAGCTATAACTCAACAAAAAATGAAGGTTCGCAAAATGCGGTAGAAAATGCACGTATAGAATGCACAAGTACACTAAATCCACAATCGTAATCACCAAATTTTATCAATGGCCTACGAAAACTCAAACACGAGCATTTTCCTAAATGCGGCTATAAATAAACAAAAAATGAAGGTTCATGAAAGGTGATTAAAAATATGCATACAAAATGCACAACTACAGTGTAATCCACGATTTGGGTTTACTCAGAACGACTTTCTCTACAAAACCCATTTCTCAGATATTTCATAAAAAGATTCAAAAAAATTTCCTTTGTTACCTCTACTGCTTCTACTTTTCAAAAAAATCTATCTTTTTCAAGAACAACTTATTGTTTCAAAAAATAGACGATCTGAATCTCTTTAGCACACCAACACATATAAAACCCATATTTTTGATTTTCCCACAAAAAATTGCTTCGTAGATTCTACTTTTTAGGGGTTCTTACATGTTGGTGAAATATTAGTTTTTTGAAAAATGGACAATCTAGGTGTACTTAGAATGACATTTTCTATAGAACCCATTTATCCCATTTTTCATAAGAAAATCCAAATTTTTTTCCTTTGTTACCTCTACTGCTTCACTTTTCAAAAAAATCTATCTTTTTGAAGAAGAAGTTATTTTTTCAAAAAACAAACGATCTGGGTGTCTTTAGTTGTTGAGCACTTATAAAACCCATTTTTTCGATTTTGCCAAAAAAAATTGTTTCATAGATTTTTTTTGAGGGGTTCTTGCAATTTGTTGAAAAAATAGTTTTTACAAAAAAGGATGATTTGGGTTTACTCAGAACTACATTTTCTACAAAACCCGTTTCTTAGATTTTTCATAAAAAGATTCAAAAAATTTACCTCTGTTACCTATACTGCTTCTACTTTTCAAAAAAATCTATCTTTTTGAAAAACAACTTATTTTTGTAAAAAACATATGATTTGGGTCTCTTTAGCTCTCGAGCACCTATAAAACCCATATTTTTTATTTCCCCAACAAAAATTGATTCGTAGATTCTATTTTTGAGGGGTTCTTGGATGTTGGTGAAAAAATAGTTTTTTTGAAAAAGGGATGATCTGGGTCTACTCAGAACAACATTCTCTACAAAACCCATTTTTGAGATGTTTCAGAAAAAGATTGAAAAAAATTGCCTCAGTGACCTCTACTACTTTTACTTTTCAAAAAAATCTATCTTTTTCAAGAAAAACTTATTTTTTCAAAAAACGGACGATCTGGGTTTTTTCAGCACACGAGCACCGATAAAACCCATATTTTTTATTTTCCCAAAAATAATTGATTCGTAGATTCTATTTTTAAAGGTTTCTTGCATGTTGGTGAAAAATTAGTTTTTCGATAAAATGATGATCTGGGTCTATTCATAACGACATTATCTACAAAACCTACGTCTCATACTTTTCATAAAAAGACTCAAAAAAATTGCTTATACGTTTCAAAAAAATCTATGTTTTTCAAGAACTTATTTAAAAAAAAATTGACGATTTGGGTGTGTGTAGTTGTCGAGCACCAATAAAACCCATATTTTTTTATTTCCCCAAAAAAAATTGTTTCGTAGATTCTTTTTTTGAGGTGTTATTGTATGTTTGTGAAAAAATAGATTTTCGAAAAAAGGAAGATTTGGGTCTACTCAGAATGACATTCTCTAGAAATCCCATTTCTTAGATTTTTCATAAAAAGATTCAAAAAATTTGCCTCTTTTACCTCTATTGCTTCTACTTTTCAAAAAAATATATCTTTTTCAAGAATAACTTATTTTTTCAAAAAATGAACGATCTGGGTTTCTTTAGTACACAGGCACCTCTAAACACCATATTTTGATTTTCCCAAAAAAAACTCTTGCGTAGATTCTATTTTTTGACGGGCTATTGAATGTTATTGAAAAATTAGTTTTTTGAAAAAGGGATGATTTGGGTCTATTAAGAACGAAATTCTCTACAAAACCCATTACTCATAATTTTGATAAAAAGATTGAAAAAAATTGCCTCTGTTACGTCCACTACTACTTTTCAAAAAAATCTATCTTTTTTAAGAAGTTATTTTTTCAAAAAATGGACGATTTGGGTCTCTTTAGCACATGAACACCTATAAAACCCATATATTCAATTTTCCAAAAAAAACTATTTCGTAGATTCTATTTTTGAAGGGTTCTTGCATGTTGGTGAAAAATTAGTTTTTTGAAATAAGGACGATGTGTGTGTACTCATAACAACATTCTCTACAAAACCCATTTCTTTGTTATTTCGTAAAAACATTCAAAAAAAATTCCTCTGTTACCACTACTGTTTCTACTTTTCAAAAAATACTACGTTTTTCAAAAACAACTTATTTTTTCAAAACATAGACGATCTGAACCTCTTCAACAAACCAGCACGTATAAAACCCATATATTCGATTTTCCAACAAAAATTGTTTCGTAGATTCTATTTTTGAGGTGTTCTTCCATGTTGTGAAAAAATTAGTGTTTCGAAATAAGGACGATTACAGTGCAATCCACAATCATAGTCACCAATGTTGATTGATGGCCCATGAAAACTCAAAGACGAGCGGTTTTCTTAGTGTAGCTATACCTCAACAAAAAATGAAGGTTCTTGAAAGGCGCTAGAAAATACGTGTATAGAATGCACAACTACAGTGTAAACCACAAGCCTAGTCACCAAAATTGATTGATGGCCCACTAAAACTAAAAATCGAGTAGTTTCCTCAATGAGTCTATAACTACAGTGCAATCCACAATCGTAGTCACCAAAGTTGATTGATGACCCACGTAAACTCAAACAGGAGCAGATTCCTTAGTGTAGCTATAACTCAATGAAAAATGAAGTTTCGCGAAAGGAGATAGAAAATACATGTATAGAATACACAACTATAGTGTAGTCTAGAATCGTAGACACTAAAGTTGATCGATGTGCCACGAAAACTCAAACACGAGCGTTTTCCTAAATATGGTATAACTCAACAAAAAATGAAGGTTTGTGAAAGGCGATTATAAACTTAAACACAAGAAGTTTCCTAAATGCAGCTATAACTCAACAAGAAAAGAAAGTTCATGAAAGGTGATAAAAAATACGCATACAAAATTGACAACCAATGTACAATCCACAATCGTAGTCACCAAAGTTGATGGATGGCCCATGAAATCTCAAACATGAGTGGTTTCCTAAATACAGATATAACTTAACAAAAAAATAATGTTCATGAAAGGTGATAGAAAATACACGTACAAAATGGCTAACTATAGTGCCATCTAGAATTGTAGTCACCAAAGTTAATCGATGGCCCACAAAAATGCAAACGCGAGGTTTTTCCTAAATGCGGCTATAAGTAAACAAAAAATGAAGGCTCATGAAAGGTGATAAAAAATATGTGTACAAAATAGACAACTATAGTGCAATCCAAAATCATAGTCACTAGAGTTGATCGATGGCCCACGAAAACTAAACCACGAACAGTTTCATAAATGCAACTATAACTCAAAAAAAAATGAAGGTTCGCGAAAGGTGATAGAAAATATGTGTAGAGAATGGATAGCTACAATGCAATCAACAATCGTAGTCATGAAAGATGATTGATGGCCCATGAAAACTCAAACATGAGCGGTTTAATAATTGTGGCTATAACTCATAAAAAAATGAAGGTTCGTGAATGGTGATTGAAAATACACATACAAACTAGACAACTACAATGCAATCCATAATTGTAGTCACCAAAGCTGATCAATGGCCCACGAAAACTCAAACACGAGTGGTTTCCTAATTATGGTTATAACTCATGAAAAAATCAAGGTTCGTGAAAGGTGATAGAAAACACACGTATAGCATTGTAAAGCTCAACTACATTGTAATCCACAAGTGTAGTCACCAAAGTTGATCAAAGGCTCATGAAAACTCACACTCGAGCAGTTTCCTAAATGCAGCTATAACTCAACAAAAAATGAAGGTTCTCAAAAGGGGATATAAAATAATATTGTTGAATCCACAATTGTAGTCACCAAATTTGATCAATGGTCCACGAAAACTCATACATGAGTGGTTTCCTAAATGCGGCTATAACTCAAGAAAAAAGGAAGGTTCACGAAAGGCGATAGAAAATAAGTGTAAAAACTGGACAACTACAATGCAATCCACAATTGTAGTCACCAAATTTAATCGATGGCCCACAAAAATTCAAACACGAGCGGTTTCCTGAGTACGGCTATAACTCAATGAAAATTGAAGGTTCGCCAAAGGCAATAGAAAATACACGTATAAATTGCACAACTACAGTGTAATCCATAATTGTATTCACCAAAGTTGATCGATGGCCCATGAAAATGTTGGTTCTCAGTTGTGTTTTGATTGGTTTGTCCTTGATGGCAAAATTCACCTTTGGGTATATGTCGGCATGACATTCATGTGGTGTTGGCGATAGTGGAAAGGTCTATCGGCATGAGTATTTTTCACCAAGAAGAGGTCTTTCTGAATGAGTTGGGTCTCACCGACTTATACATGAGGTGGTTCATCGGCGTAAGTGATCCTTCATTGGCATTGTGTCATGGTGAGTTTGACTTGTTACATCGACCGACTGGCACATTAAAGATTCGCTTCGGCCAGACATGTTGCTTTCGGTGTGAAGTCATAGCGATTGTACATTGTCACACCGACCAGTGGTGGGAAAATACATATCAGTAAGAATTAGGGTTTTCGGCGTGAGGTCTTGGCGAGTGACCTTCGGTCTCGCCGACATGTAATGGAGTTTCACAGGCAACTTTCGGCAGGACTTCTCTTTTGTTTCGGTGACAGAGGGTGATCCCTATCGGTAGGAGTTATACCGTCGTTATGAAGTCACAGCAAGATTGTTATGTCTCACCAATCGGAGGATGAATGGGAACACATCGGCAAGAGTGGCGGGATCGATATAATGTCATAGCAAACCTTGTGGGTCTCACCGATGGAATACATATGGACCTTGTCGGCATACTCATTGTTTTGTCTCAGCGAACAGGAATGATCACGTGGGATTTTGATAAGACATAGGATGCTCTATGAGATGTCACCCCAACTATACACTATCTTAGCGAAGGCAGATGAAGGACACATCTCGGTGAGAGTGTTGTTTTTGTCACAGCGACTCAAAATGGATAAGGTTTAAGTCTTTCGGTGAAACACAATGATATCTACAAAATGTCTCCCCGATTTTGGATTGTCTCAGCGACACCGAATGAAAGGATGACTTTCAGTATGACTCAAGCATTCTACAAGAGGTCTCCCCAATGACGGTATGCTATAGTGACACTCATCAAATAGAAGGGTGCATCGGCGAGAGAACCATTATGTTACAACGACTTATAAGGGATAAAGTCTCTCGGTGAAAATGAAATCTACAAAATGTCTTCCCGACAGTAGAATGCAATAGCGACACATAAGAGATAAAAGGGCTTTCAGTGAAACATAGTGTGATCTGCATAGGGTCTTTCCGATATCAAAAGGTCACAGCGATAGTGAATGAAATGAAAAGGGGATCTCGGTAAGAAACTTTCTTATGTCTCAGTGATTGGAAAGAACATAACATATGAGCTTTCGACGTGACATAATGTATTCATTATGTCTTCTCCCCGACTCTGACGGGTCATGGCAAAAGCGATAACTAAGGGGAATGTCTGGCGATTTAATTGCCTTCGGCAGGACAATTTGGATGTCTCGGCGAACGATTAACAAACTCTATCATTGTGGCTGACATGTGATTTTTCTAAGTATAGTTGCAGGCCGACATCATTGGTTGGCATTGAATCTCAGAATGATTACATGGAAAAATATTCTCTGAGAATTGGGAGGTTATGGTTCTCAGCTGGTGGGCAGTCGTGGTTTTGATGAAAATCTATCAGTTACAATTGGAAATCTCTTCATTCAGCGCATAAATTAAAGCTTTGTGGACAGGTGTTACTCTTATCTACAGATTATCATTATTGAGCTTCAGATTCTAAAATTAGCAAGAGAGTTTCAGATTCTTGTGAAAAATGCATTTTGAAGATTTCTTCATGACAACATACTTGAAATGGACATAAAAACCAGTCTTGAAAATAGTGTAGGTTCTGTTGTTGTAATTTTGAGATTATCATTCCTTGGCTATAAGAAAATGTATGGATAAACTTTGTAATAAGATCTGAATATCAAGATGTAGAGATATTGTAAATTTCTTCTCTATATAGTATTTTAGGGATTCAATTATTGAATCTTTAAGGTATTCTGTAGACGAGAAAATAGAGAGATCCTCTAAGAAATGATTATTGTTCTTAAATATAATTTGAGGGGTTGGTGCTCCTTGAGTGGGTGCTCAAAAATCAGCCTATAAGGCATTGTGAACAGTTGTTCAAAAGATTAAGCCTGGAAGGCATTTTGGGAGTGGTTTTTATACCCTAGGAGGGTTTTCCACTCGGCAAAATCTTGTCTCTTTGTTCTTCTGAGTTCTCACTGCTTTACTGTGTTGTTGTTATTTCAGTTCACTGTTTGGTTATTACTTTTCTCAATTCTGTTTATAAATGATTACATTCAACTCATGAATGCATTAATCAGAGTATATTGAGATCAAATCTGGGCTGTGTTTTTAAATCTTTCAAAAATTGGTCAAATCTGTTAAGACTCTGATTCACCCCCCCCCTCTCAGTGTCATTTTAACTCCAACAATTAGTATCGGAGCATAGGGTCCTCTAATAGGTTTTAATCACCTTGGATTGATCTTGGTCTTGGAGTTTGTTTTAATGGCACATTCTCAAGATGGTGCCTGTATAACTAGAGCTTTGTTATTTGATGGAATAGATTATGTGTTCTGGAGAATCAGAATGGAAGCTTTTCTTATTTCTTTTTATGTTGATGTTTGGAGCATTGTTATAAATGATTACAATGTACTAGCCTCTATCCCCACTGATCCTTCTAAAAAAAAGAGGTATGAAACAAATGCCAGAGCTAAGCATGCCCTCTTGTGTGGGTTAACTAAAGATGTGTTCATTAAAATCATGCATTGCAAATCTTCTCATGAAATCTGGGAAAAACTTGAAACTATATATCAAGGGAATGAGAAAGTCAAACTGTCAAAAATCATTACACTCAAACATCAGTTTGAGGAGTTGAAAATGAAGGATGATGAAAAAGTGGCTGAATATTTTCTTAGAGTTGATGAAGTTGTCAATGCAATGAAAGGTCTAGGTTAAGAGGTTAATGAATTTGATGTGGTCACAAAGGTTGTTAGAACCTTACCATCCAAATTTGAATCTAAGGTTTCAGCCCTCGAAGGAAATAAACACTTTGATAAGCTCACCTTAGACAGCCTGCAAGGAATACTTACTGCCTATGAAATGAGAACTAGCAAAAACAATTCAACAGGAAAAGAAACTACCTTTAACACTGAAAAGAAAGAAAAAGTCAAAGTCAGTGAATCAGAGTTGTCTGATTCTAATGAATCCCATTTTGTTAGAAGATTTAAAAAGGGATCAGGAAAATATAAGGGAAAACTTCCCTTTAAATGTTTTAACTGTGGCAAAATAGGTCACTTTGCTGCAAAGTGTCCCTATGATGATCAAATCAGCGACATTGAGAAATCTAGAAAATAGCCTAAGAAGGCCTTTAAACCTAAACGAAATTTCAACTTCATAAAGAAGAAGAGTTTGTTTAGCAAAGATGAAACTAATTTTGAGTTCTAAGATTCATAAGCAGAAGAAGATGAAACCTTGTTCATGGCTGAGATTACTCAGCAAGAAGATTCAAACACCTTTGACATTGAAGAAGTTGAGGTAGATCTTGAAAGTGAGTTGAAATGTGCTTTAAAAGAGGTCAGAAAACTCAAAAAACAAGTTATTGCTCAAGAACATAAACCAGATCAAGAAATGGTCTCTCTGAAAACTCAGCTTGAAGAAGCTAAAAGAGTTGAAGACTATCTTTGAGAGACTGTAAGCTGCAGAGATCAAGAAATTCAAAAACTGGAACAAGAAGTAGTCTGTCTTACGAAGGAAATTGAAAAATATGAAAGCACTCTAAAACTGAATGAGATGCTCAGCAAGCAAAAGATGTACAAAGATAAAATTAGTTTGGTTTTGAAAAGGGTGAATGCTCAATTGACCATGCAAAACAAAACCCCTCTTCTAAAGTGAAAGGTTCAGGTTCAAATCACTCAGAATTTGGTAAGGATCATGTTCAGTCTTTAAGAGGTAATAGATCTTCATACAGAGTCAATCCTTTCTTCTATGGTTATTGTTTTTTCTGCAACAAATTTGGCCATAAGGTGAGCACATGCAGGGTTATGAATCTTAGAATACCCAGGTTTGGTCTTAGGCAACACTATGGTTTTGTTAGACAGATCAGATGTTTTAAATGCAATGCTTTGGGGCATTTTGTTAAACAGTGCGGAACTGATCTTCAATCTAAACAACAAAAAATTAAAAAGGTTTGGAAACCGAAGACTGTTAACAACATTGAGCAAACTATGTTGGTTCAAACTACTTTTCATTCCAAGAAAAAGGACTTATGGGTCCTGGACAATGGATGTTCTAACCATATGACTGGTGACAAGGATAATTTTATAAATCCTTAAGATTATGTAGGTGGTTATGTTAAGTTTGGTGATAACTCTGGTATTCAAATTAAAGGTAGAGGTTCACTTCTTCTAAATGAAGACACTCCTATCTATAATGTGTACTATGTGGAAGGTCTCAAGCACAATCCTCTAAGTGTTAGTCAAATCTGTGATAGTGGTTATCATGTTCTTTTCACTTCGCAGGGATGTGAGATTAAGAACAAGCTTGGAAAGGTTGTTGCAGCTGGAAGGAGGACAAAAGGAAATGTGTACAATATTCTTGACACATCAAGCAATGACAATAATCAAGGTATGTGTCTAATGGGCCAAATTGATGAGAGTTGGTTATGGCATAAAAGATTAGGACACATAAACTTTGAAAATCTGGTTAGAATCAATAAGAATCAGAATGTTAGAGGTTTTACCAATCCTTAACAGGCCAGAAAATTCTTTGCACAAAGAATGTTTAAGTGGTAAACAAACTAAAATCAGCTTCAAAACAAAAGAACATTCTTCTTCAAAACCTTTACAGCTTGTGCATACTGATTTATGTGGACCAACCAAAACAAGGTCTATTAATGGTGAAAAATACTTTATGCTATTTGTGGATGATTATACTAGAATGGTTTGGGTCACATTTCTTAAGCACAAATCAAAAGCATTTGAAAGGTTTAAAATCTTTCGTAAATTGGTTGAGAAGGAATCTGATTTGAAACTTAAATTTCTGCGATCTGACAAAGGAGGTGAGTTCACTTCTCAAGAGTTTATTGATTACTGTGAATAGCACGGCATCAAAAGATAGTATGCTACAACAAAAAAACCTCAACAAAATGGGGTAGTTGAGTGTAAGAATAGAATTTTAAAAGGAATGGCTAGAACCATGCTAGATGAAGCTAAGTTGTCTGATATGTATTGGAAAGAAGTTGTTCATACAGTTGTATACATTTTGAATAGAGTGTAGGTTAGGGTGAAATCTAAACACACTCCTTATGAAATTTGGTATGGAAAAACTGCTTCTATCAAATACTTTAAAATTTTTGGAAGTAAGTGTTTTATCAAGAAAGAGGATGATAACCTTGGGAGCTTTCAATCAAAGAGTGATGAGGGTATCTTTTTGGGATACTCAACTCACAAGAAATTTTATAAATGCCTTAACAAAAGGCTTAACAAGATTGTTGAAGTTGTGAATGTAAAGTTTGATGAAAGATTACATTTAGATGCTGACATCATGCAGGATAATGAGGAAGAACGGCTTGAACTTGAATCAAATTCAGAAGAAACTGAAACAACAAAGTCTTTTCCTGAATCAGCAAGCCCTAAAAATGAAAAAGCAAGTCCTGAAAAGGTTGTATCAAAAGCTCCTTCAAAAACTCTAGCTATATATCATCCCAAAGATCAGATTATTGGGGATAAAAATGCAGGAGTTCAAACTTGGAGAAAGGCTGTTGAATCTGATGAAAAGGCTCAAAGAGCTTTCTATTTAGTTACTTAGTTTGAGCCTAAATTTTTTTATGAAGCTCTCACAGATGTTGGATCAATTCTATGCAGGAAGAAATTGATCAGATTGAGAAAAATAAGACTTGGGAGTTAGTCCCAAGACCAAATGACAAGAAGGTCATTGGAGGCAAATGGATATATAGAAACAAGGTTGATGAAAATGGTAATGTTAGTCGCAACAAAGCAAGATTTGTCTGAATAGGCTATGCTCAACAAGAAGGTATTAATGTTTCTAAATCTGTTTTCATTCTTTGTGATAACACTAGTGTGATAAATATTTCAAAAATTCTTGTTATGCACTCTCGCACTAAACATATTGCTATCAAGTTTCACTTTCTTCGTGAAAAAGTTTTGGCTAATGAAGCCTGCTTATAGTTTGTTGGCTCACAAGATCAGGTGGCTGATATTTTTACTAAGCCCTTAGCTAAAGAGTTATTTGAAAGGTTGAGACTTCGATTGGGAGTTATCTCTCAATCTTTACTTCTCCGATTTTACAAGCATTGGCTTAGGGGGAGCATATTATCTATTTTGATTCACTTACAGCTCTCCTACAATCTTGGTTGCTGCACTGTTACTCTTTTTGCAGCTGTTTCTCACGATATTTTGGTTGGCTTCTTAGTTGTGTTTCATGGAAATGCACATTCTTCTCTTCTATTCTTTGTCATTGAGGCAAAAAGGGGGAGACTCATTTGTGTTTTGCGATCAAGGACAAAGGGGGAGTTTGTTGGTTCTCAGTTGTGTTCTGATTGGTTTGTCCTTGATGGAAAAATTCACCTTTGGGTATCTATCGGCATGACATTCACATGGTCTTGGCGACAGTGGAAAGGCCTATCGGCATGAGTATTTTTCACGAGGAAGAGGTATTTCCGAATGAGTCGGGTCTCACTGACTTATACATGAGGTGGTTCATCGGCGTAAGTGATCCTTCATCGACATTGTGTCTTGGTGAGTTTGACTTGTTACATCAACCGACTGGCACATTAAAGATTCGCTTTGGCCAGACATGCTACTTTCGGTGTGAAGTCATAGCAATTTTACATTGTCACACCGACCGGTGGTGAGAAGATACATATCGGTAAGAGTTAGGGTTTTTGGCATGAGGTCTTGGTGAGTGACCTTTGGTCTCGCCGACATTACACATTGAGTGTCACAGGTAGCTTTCGGCAAGACTTCTCTTTTATTTCGGCAACAAAGGGTGATCCCTATCGGCAGGAGTTATACCGTCGGTATGAAGTCATAGCGAGATTGTTATGTCTCACTGACCAGAGGATGAATGGGAACACATCGGCAAGAGTGGAGGCATCGATATAATGTCATAGCGAACCCTGTGGGTCTCATCGATGGAATACATATGGACCTTGTCGGCATAGGCATTGTTTTGTCTCGGCGAATAGGAATGATCACGTGGGCTTTCGGTAAGACATAGGATGCTCTACAAGATGTCACCCTGACTATACACTATCTTAGCAAAGGCAGATGAAGGACACATCTCGGCGAGAGTGTTGTTTTTGTCACAACGACTCAGAATGGATAAGGTTTAAGTCTTTCGGTGAAACACAATGATATCTACAAAATGTCTCCCTGATTTTGCATTGTCTCAGCGGCACCAGATGAAAGGATGAATTTTGGTATGACTCAAGCATTCTACGAGAGGTCTCCCCGATGATGGTATGCTATAGCGACACTCATAAGATAAAAAGGTGCATCGGCGAGAGAACCATTATATTACAGCAACTTACAAGGGATAAAGTCTTTCAGTGAAACTTAATGAAATCTATGAAACGTCTTCCCGACAACAGAATGTCACAATGACACATAAGAGATAATAGGGCTTTTGGTGAAACACAGTGTGATCTGCATAGGGTCTTTCCAATATCAAAAGGTTACAGTGACAGTGAATGAAACGAAAATGGGATCTCTGTAAGAAACTTTCTTATGTCTCAGCGATTGGAAAGAACATAACATATGAGCTTTCGGCATGACATAATGTATTCGTTATGTCTTCTCCCCGACTCTGACGGGTCATGGAAAAAGCGATAACTAAGGGGGAATGTGTGGCAATTTAATTGCCTTTGGCAGGACAATCTGGATGTCTTAGCAAATGATTAATAAACTCTGTCACTGTGGCCGACATGTGATTTTTCTAAGTATAGTTGCAGGCTGACATCATTGGTTGGCATCAAATCTTAGAACGGTTACATGGAAAAATATTGTCTGAGAATTGGGAGGTTATGGTTCTCAGCTGGTGGGCAGTCGTGGTTTTGATGAAAATCTATAAGTTACAATTGGAAATCTCTTGATTCAGCGCAGAAATTAAAGCTCTCTGGACAAGCATTACTCTCATCTAAAAATTATCATTATTGAGCTTCAGATTCTAAAATTAGCAAGAGAGTTTCAGATTTTTGTGAAAAATGCATATTGAAGATTTCTTCATGACAACATACTTGAAATGGATATAAAAACTAGTCTTGAAAACAGTGTAGGTTCTGTTGTTGTAATTCTAAGATTATCATTCCTTGGCTGTATGAAAATGTATGGATAAACTCTACAATAATATCTGAATAACAAGATGCAGAGATATTGTAAATTTCTTCTCTATATAGTATTTTAGGGATTCAATTATTGAATCTTTAAGGTATTCTATAGACGAGAAAACAGAGAGTTATGAGCTTAACTGAAAACAGAGAGATCCTCTGAGAAATGATTATTGTTCTAAAATATAATTTGAGGGGTTGGTGCTCCTTGAGTGGGTGCTCAAAAATCAGCCTACAAGGCATTGTGAACAGTTGTTCAAAAGATTAAGCCTGGAAGGCATTTTGGGAGTGGTTTTTATACCCCAGGAGGGTTTTCCACTCGGCAAAATCTTGTCTCTTTGTTCTTCTGAGTTCTCATTGCTTTACTGTGTTATTTCAGTTCACTGTTTGGTTATTACTTTTCTCAATTCTTTTTATAAATGATTACATTCAACTCATGAATGCATTAATCAGAGTATATTGAGATCAAATCTGGGCTATGTTTTTAAATCTTTCAAAAATTGGTCAAATCTGTTATGACACTGATTCACCCCCCCTCTCAGTGTCATATTAACTCCAACAGAAAAGTGAAACTCGAGTCGTTTCCTAAATACGGCTATAACTTAACAAAAAATGAAGGTTTGCGAAACACGATAGAAAATACACATACATAATGGACAACTACACTACAATCCACAATCGTAGTCATGAAAGTTGTTTGATGGCCCACAAAAACTCAAACATGAGAAATTTGCTAAATGCAGCTATAACTGAAGAAAAAATGAAGGTTCATCAAAGGCGATTAGAAATATGTGTACAAAATGCACAACTACAGTACAATCCACAATCGTAGTCACCAAAGTTAATCGATGGGCCATGAAAACTCAAACAAAACCTTCAATTTTTGTTGAGTCATAGCCGCATTGAGGAAAATACTCGTGTTTGAGTTTTTGTGGGCCATATATTAACATTGGTGACTATGATTGTGGATTGCACTATGGTGGTTTCCCTTTTTGTATGCATATTTCTAATCGCCTTTCACGAACCTTCATTTTTTGTTGAGTTATAGACGTATTTAGGAAAACGCTCATGTTTGAGTTTTTGTGGCACATCGATCAACTTTGGTGACTAGGTTTCTAGACTACACTATAGTTTTTCATTCTATACATGTATTTTCTATCGCCTTTTGCGAAACTTCATTTTTCATTGAGTTATAGCTACGCCGAGGAAACTGCTCATGTTTGAGTTTTTGTAGGTGATTGATTAACTTTGCTGACTACGATTGTGGATTGCACTGTAGTTTTCCATTCTATTGGTGTATTTTCTATTGGCTTTCACGAAACTTCCTTTTTTATTGAGTTATAGACTCATTTAGGAAACTACTCGATTTTCGGTTTTAGTGGGCCATCGATCAATTTTGGTGACTAGGCTTTTGCTTTACATCGATCAATTTTGGTGACTAATAAAACCGCTCTTCTTTGAGTTTTCATGGGCCATTGATCAAGATTGGTTACTATGATTGTGGATTGCACTATAGTCATCCATTCCAAACGTGTATTTTGTATTGCCTTTCAAAAAACCTTCATTTTTTGATGATTTACAGCGGCATTTAGGAAAATGCTCGTGTTTGAGTTTTTGTGGGCAATCAAACAACTTTGCTGACTATAGTTGTGAATTACACTATAGTTATGCATTATATAGGAATATTTTCTATCGCCTTTCATGAACATTCATTTTTTGTTGTGTTATAGCCACATTTAGGAAAACACTCATGTTTGAATTTTCATGGGCCATCGATCAACTTTGGTAACTACGATTGTTGATTACACAATAGTTGTGCATTTTATACGTGTATATTCTATCAATTCTCGCGAACCTTCATTATTCGTTGAGTTATAACTACACTTAGCAAACCACCCTTGTTTGAATTTGTGTGGGCCATCAATCAACTTTTTTTACTACAATTGTGGATTCCACTATAGTTGTCCATTATGTACGTGTATTTTCTATCGCCTTTCACGAACATTCAATTTTTGTTGACTTATAGCCCCATTTAGGAAATCGCTGATGTTTTAGTTTTTGTGGGCCATAAATCAACTTTAGTGATTACGATTCTATATTGTATAGTAGTTGAGCATTTTGTACACATATTTTTAATCACCACAAAAACTCAAACTCGAACAGTTTCCTAAATGCAGCTTTAACTCAACAAAAAATGAAGGTTCATGAAAGGCAATAGAAAATAAAGATACAGAATGGACAACTATAGTTCAATCCACAATTGTAGTCACCAAATTTTATCGATGGCCCACGAAATCTCAAACACGATCAATTTCCTAAGTCAGTTATAACTCAATGAAAATGAAGGTTTGCGAAAGTTGATAGAAAATATGAGTATAGAATGCACAACTATAGTGTAATCCACAATTCTACTTACCAAAGCTGATCGATGGCCCACTAAAACTCAAACATGAGTGGTTGCCGAAATGCCACGATAACTCAACAAAAAATGAATGTTCGTGAAAGGTGATAGAAAATACGCGTATAAAATAGACAACTACAATGTAATCCACAAGCGTAATCACCAAAGTTGATCGATGGCCCACAAAAACTCAAACATGAGCGGTTTCCTAAATGCGGCTATAACTCAACAAAAAATGAAGGTTCATGAGAGATGATAGAAAATTACCGTTCATAATGCACAACTACAGTGCAATCCACAATTGTACTCACCAAAGTTGATCGATGGCCCACAAAACCTCAAACACGAGTTGTTTCCTAAATGCAGCTATAAGTCAATAAAAAATAAAGGTTCATGAAAGGTGATTGAAAATACGCATACAAAAATTGACAACTATAGTGCAATCCACAATCATAGTCAGAAAAGTTGATGGATGGCCAACGAAAAACTCAAACACGAGCAGTTTCCTAAATGCAGCTATAACTCAACAAAAAATGAATGTTCAAGAAAGGAAATAGAAAATATGCATACAGAATCGACAACTACAGTGTAATCCACAACTGTAGTCACCAAAGCTGATTGATGGCCCACAAAAGCTCAAACACGAGCATTTTCATAAATGCAGCTATACCTCAACAAAAAATAAAGCTTCACAAAAGGCGATAGAAAATATGTGTACAAAATGGACAACTATAATGCAAACCACAATCATAGTCACAAGACTTGATCAATGCATTGTCCACGAAATCTGAAACACAAGTCCTTTCATAAATGCAGTTATAACACAACATAAAATGAAGGTTTGCGAAAGGCCATAGAAAATATGCGTATAGAACGGACAACTATAGTGCAATCCACAATATTAGTCACCAAATTTTATTGATGGCCTACAAAAACTCAAACATGGTGGTTTCTTAAATGCGGCTATAACTTAATAGTAAAATCCAAAAGCGTAGTCACCAAAGTTGATCAATGGCTGACGAAAACTCAAACTCAAGTGGTCCCCCAAATGCGGTTATAACTCATCAAAAAGTGATCATTCACCAAAGGGGATAGAAAATAAACGTACAGAGTGAACAAGTACTGTGGAATCCACAATCGTAGTCATGAAAGTTGATCAATGGCCCAGAAAAACTCAAACACAAACAATTTCCTAAATGTGGTTATAACTCAACAAAAAAAGAAGTTTCACGAACGTTAATAGAAAATACTCGTATAGAATGCTCAACTAGAGTGTAATCCACAAGCGTAGTCACCAAAGATGATCGATGGCCCATGAAAACTCAAACTTGAGCAGTTTCCTAAATGTGGCTATAACTAAATAAAAAATGAAGGTTCACGAAAGAGGATAGAAAATAAATGTATAGAATGGAGAACTACAGTGCAATCAACAATCTTAGTCACCTAAGTTGATCTATGGCCCATGAAAACTCAAAAACAAGAGGTTTCTTAAGTGTAGAAAAAACTAAACAAAAAATGAAGGTTCGAGAAAGGCAAGATAAAATATGTGTATAGAATGCACAACTACTATCTAATCCACAATCGTAGTACCAAAGTTGATCGATGGCTCACAAACAATTGTAATCGCGAAAGTTGATTGATGGCCCACGAAAACTCAAACTCGGGAAGTTTCCTAAATGCGGCCATAACTCAACAAAAAATGAAGGTTCGAGAAAGGCAATACAAAACATATGTACAAAATGGATGACTACAATGCAATCCACAATCATAGTCACCAAAGTTGACCGATGGGCCACGAAAACTCAAACACAAGTGGTTTCTTAAGTGCAGCTATAACTCAACAAAAAATGAAGGTTATTGAAAGGCAGTAGAAAATACGTATAGAATGCCCAACTACAGTGTTATTCGCAAGCGTAGTCACTAAAGTTGATCGACGGCCCATGAAAACTCAAACATGTATGGTTTCCTAAGTGCGGCAATAACTCAATGAAACATGAAGGTTCGCGCAAGGTGATAAAAACTAAGCCTATAGAATGCATAGCTATAGTGTAGTCCACAATCATAGTCACCAAAGTTGATTGATGGCCCACGAAAACTCAAACATGAGAATTTTCCTAAATGCAGCTATACCTCAACAAAAAATGAAGTTTCATGAAAGGTGATAAAAAATATGCGTACAGAATGTAAAACTACATTGTAATCCACAATTGTTGTCACTATAGTTGCTCGATGGCCCACAAAAACTAAAATATGAGTGGTTTCTTAAATGCAGATATAATTAAACAAAAAATAAAGGTTCAGGAAAGGCAAATAGAAAATACACGTATAGAATGCACAACTACAATGTAATCCAAAAGCGTAGTCACAAAATTTCATCAATGGCCCACAAAAACTCAAACACTAGCGGTTTACTAAATTCGGTTATAACTAAAAAAAATAAAGGTTCATGAAAGGTGATAAAAACTTAGCTATCATAATGAACAACTATAATGTAATCCACAATCATAGTCACCAAAGTTGATCGATGGCCCACGAAAACTCAAACACGAGGGGTTTCCTAAATGTGGCGATAACTCAACAAAAAATGAAGGTTCACGGAAGGTGATAGAAAATACGCATACAAAATGGAAAACTACAGTGCAATCAACAATCATAGTCACCAAAGTTGATCACTGGCCCACAAAAACTCAAACACGATCCTTTTCCTAAATGTGGCTATAAGTCAACAAAAAATGAATGTTCATGAAAGGTTATAGAAGATACATATACAAAATAGACAACTACGATGAAATCCAAAATCATAGTCACCAGAGTTGATTGATGGCCCATGAAAAATCAAACACAAGAGGTTTCATAAATGTGTGTATAACTCAATAAAAAACAAAGGTTTGCGAAGGGCGATAGAAAATACATGTACATAACGGATAACTCAGTACAATCCACAGTCGTATTCACCAAAGTTTTTTGATGGCCCATGAAAATTCAAGCACGAGCAGTTTCATAAATGCGGCTATAACTCAACAAAAAATGAACGTTCATGAACGATGATAAAAAATACGCGTACAGAATAGACAACTACAGTGCAATCCACAATCGTAGTCACCAAAGTTGATCGATGGCCCATAAAAACTCAAACACGAGCCATTTCCTAAGTCCAATTATAACTCTACAAAAAATGAAGGTTCGTGAAAGGAAATTATGTAGTCAGCAAAGTTGATCGATGGCCCACGAATACTCAAACACGAGCATTTTCCTAAATGTGGCTATAACTCAACAAAAAATGAAGGTTTGCGAAAGGCAATTAAAAATATTCATACAAAATGCACAAATACAGTACAATCCACAATTGTAGTCACCAAATTTGATCGATGGCCGAAGAAAACACAAACATGAGCCTTGTTTAGGAAACCGCCCATGATTGAGTTTTTGTGGGCCGTCGTTCACCTTTGGTAACTACGATGGTGGATTGTAATGTAGGTTTCCATTATGTACGTATATTTTTAATCGCCTTTCACAAGCCTTAGGTTTTTGTTGTGTTATAGCCACATTTAGGAAAACGCTCGTGTTTCAATTTTCATGGGCCATCGTTCCTCTTTCGTGACTACTATTGTTCATTGCACTATAGTTGTCCATTCTGTATGCATATTTTCTATCGCCTTTCATGAACCTTCATTTTTTGTTGAGCTATAGCCAAATTTATGAAACTGCTTGTATTTAAGATTTCATGGGCCATCAATCAACTTTGGTGACTACGATTGTGGATTGCAATGTAGTTGTCCAATCTGTATGCGTATTTTCTATTGCCTTTCTCGAACTTTCATTTTTTGTTGAGTTATAGCCACATTTAAGAAGTTGCTCGTGTTTGAGTTTTTGTGGGCCATCGATCAACTTTGGTGACTACGATTGAGGATTACACTATAGTTGTGCACTCTATATGTGTATTTTCTATCGGCTGTTGCGAACCTTCATTTTTCGTTGAGTTATAGACACATTTAAGAAATCACTCATGTTTTAGTTTTCATGGAGCACCGATCAACTTTGGTAACTACGATAGTGGATTGTACTATAGTTGTGCATTATGTACACATATTTTTAATCACCTTTCACAAACCTTCATTTTTTGTTGAGTTATAACCGCATTTAGGAAAATTCTCGTGTTTAAGTTTTTGTGGGCCATCGATCAACTTTAATGACTATGCTTGTGGATTACATTGTAGTTGTGAATTCTATACGTGTATTTTTCATCGCCAATGTTCAAGTTTTCGTGTGCCATTGATCAAGTTTGGTAACTTCGATTTTGGATTATACCGTAGTTGTGCATTTTATACCTATAATTTCTATCACCTTTCGTGAACCTTCATTTTTCATTGAGTTATAGCCACACTTAGGAAACTGCTTGTGTTTAGTTTTCAAGGGCCATTGATCAACTTTGGTGACTACAATTGTGGATTACATTGTAGTTGTCCAATCTGTAAGCTTATTTTCTATCATATTTCGTGAACCTTCATTTTTCGTTGAGTTATCGCTACATTTAGGAATAGGTTCATGTTTGAGGTTTTGTGGGACATTGATCAACTTTGGTGACTACGATTGTGGATTGCATTGTAGTCCATTTTGTACACATATTTTCTATTGACTTTCATGAATATTTTTTTTTTTTTAGTTATAGCCGCATTAGGAAACCGCTCGTCTTTGAGTTTTTGTGGGCCATCGATCAACTTTGGTGACTATGCTTTTGGATTACACTGTAGTTGTGCATTCTATACACATATTTTCTATTTCCTTTTGCAAACCTTCATTTTTTGTTCATTTATAGCTGCATTTAGCAAACAACTCATGTTTTATCTTTTGTGGGCCATCAATCAACTTTGGTGACAAAGATTGTGGCTTATACTCTAGTTGTGCATTCTGTACTCATATTTCTAATCGCCTTTCATGAACCTTCATTATTTGTTGAGTTATCGCCGCAAGTAGGAAACCCCTCGCATTTCAGTTTTAGTGGGCCATCAATCAACTTTGGTGAATAGTATTGTGGATTGCACTATAGTTGTGCATTCTATACGTGTATTCTCTATCGCCTTCGATGAAATTTCAATGTTTGTTGTTTTATAGCCGCACTTAGGATACCGATCATGTTAGTGTTTTCATGGGCCACCGCTCAACTTTGGTCACTACCATTTTGGATTGTACTGTAGTTGTGTATTTTGTACACATATCTTTAATTGCGATTGAAGAACCTTCATTTTCTATTCAGTTATAGCTGCATTTAGGAAAAGTCTCGTCTTTGAGTTTTCGTGCACCATCGATCAACTTTGGTGACTACGTTTATGGATTACACTATAGTTTTGTATTCTATACGTGTATTTTCTATCGCCTTTCATGAACTTTCATTTTCGTTGAATTATTGCCGCACTTAGGATACTGCTCATGTTTGAGTTTTCATGGACCATCAATCAACTTTACTGACTATGATTGTGGTTTACACTGTAGTTGTCCATTCTCTACACGTATTTTCTATCAACTTTTGTGAACCTTCATTTTTTGTTGAGTTATAGCTACACTTAGGAAACCACTCGTGTTTAAGTTTTTGTGGGCCATTGATCAACTTTGGTGACTACGATTGTGGATTGCAGTGTAGTTGTCAATTCTCTACATACATTTTCTCTTTCCTTTTTTTTTGTTTTATAGATGAGTGTTACCAAGGCATAGGGACTCCCAATTACATTTCAGCAAAAAACATTTAGCCCGCAGGCCTTTCATGCTGTCACTAAAGAACAACATAACTACCATCAGTGAGAAAGGCTCCCAAATTACCAGAAAGAACCCAATCTTTACATCATGTAGACATAAGACAGTCACCAAACCAAACATTGAATACGCAGGGAATTCTACTTCACAAAATAACCACCTAGATTCCCAAACTATGATTTAAGATTGCCAAAAGACCCCCCAAATCCGTCAAGTGCCTTAGGCTATCAGAACCAATCCATGCTCAATCTGAATTCATGAACCGGGAAAAGGCGTTCATGTTGTTGTTTTTGACTCCAACTCGGAAGACTTCCCAGGCATCCGACATGAAGTTTTTTGTTGCCTCAGCCTCAGCATCCTCCATCCCCTCATCCAGGGCCAGTTCTGGGTCAAAAAATGCTTTCAGGAAACTCACCCATCCTCTAGTGGACAACTCCATTGTTTCGTTAGCAATAGCAGAAACATTGATGCCAACAACAATTCTGTTCAGCCGCACTGCAACCCACTCCTTTGATTCATGAACATCAACCAGAGCACCGCAAAACATTTCATAGATTCTTCCATCGCACTAGTGTTGACGCACACCTAATACCTTCATAGCAATTGCAACAGTAGCATCGAGGGCCTCTCTATTCTGGCAAATGAAGAGGCGAGAGCATTGGCTTGCCAGTGGATCCTTAGCACACACATAGACAACTCTAAATTGGAAAACCATGGTTTATGGTTTCACTTTGACGCCGAAGAACCCCAGACCTTGGGCCAAATATAGTCGAGCAGATATCTTGTACCCCACAGAAAATGGACAGGTTCAATGGTTCGTTCCGCTGAGACCAGATAACACACAACCGAAGCCTTCAATCCAAGACAACTCGTGACTAGTACAAGACAAAGGGCCGCCATTTCTAGTTTGACCCGTACGGGATATCAAGTGTGGAGGTCCAATGTATGATATGCGTAAATCTGTGAATGTACCAAGTTGCCCTTCCTCTTGCCATTGACAGTCTAGCAGAACACAATTTGTATTCCGTAACCCTAAGTTGGTGGCCTTTGGTACCATTCCTAATCACTTGCCACCAACTCTAGGAGTCTGTTCCAATGTTCCGCTTTGGAGATCGATAATTACCTCATCCACTTGCCCAACCCCGGCATTTGCTAAACAGTCGGCAGCTTTGTTTGCCTCCCTAAAGGCATGCCCAATTTTTAAATTTTCCAATTTTCCTATTTGTTCCTTGATTTGGCCAACCCAGGCGTCAAGATACCAGCTAGGTGATCTGCCATTTGTAATAGCTTGAATGCAAATCATTGAGTCTCCCTCGATTTCGATTGACTTTATTCCCTTACTGATACATAGTTGAACTCCCATCAGCAGTGCTTCAAATTTGGCAACATTATTGGTTCTTTCCCCCAAATTTTTGGAGGCGGCCCAGACACAATCACCCATGTGATTTCTAATTATGCACCCAGCCCCCGCAGCCCCGGTATTCCCTTTTGCTACCCCATCGAAATTCAATTTCCAAGGGAGATCCACTGGCCCTTGCCATCGTACTGATTTTCTATCAACCTTTTATGTTGCGGACGTGCGTGCCTTTGGTATTTTTAAGCTATCCCACATTTTCTGAATATCTTCATCCCATTTTGTGAACTTCGAGCAGGATTTCACTCTTGTCCGACTATTTGCTACTTCGATGATTGCTGCCTTCAGTTTTTCAATTAACATGGAATTTTGGAGTGCTTCGCCTCTGAAGATTCTCCTGTTTCTTTCTTTCCAAATGTGCCATACTACCAATGATGGAACCAGAACCCAAAGGCTTTGCCAATATCCATTTCTGTTACCCATCTTCCATGAGTTGAGGAATTCGCGCAAGTTCTTCATTCTCGGGCTTCGTATAGAAAAAGTGTTTTGAAGCCAATCCCAACAAAACATTGCAGTATGGCATGAAAGGAATAAATGATCAGTGTCCTCTTCGTTGTGTTCGCACATGACGCAACGAGTTGGGCCTACAAATCCCATTCTTTTTAAACGTTCCATTGTTAAGCGCCTCTTGTGGAATGCAACCCAAAGGAATGCCCTTGCTTTGGGTAGCATGACTTGATCCCAACATAATCTCGCCAGCCAATCTATTCTTATGCCAATTTCTGCTTGAATTTGATAACCCAATTCGGCAAAGTATTCTCCTGATCTTGCCCCACACCACACAATGGAATCATTTTCTTTGGATATCAAGACTACCCAATTGTTTAGTTCTTCTGTGATTGCCTTCAGTTTAATTTGGTCTAGATGTAAATGTTGCAGATTAATCTAGTTCGCTTTTCCACCTTCTGAGGACACTGTAGATTGAGATACCTGGCAATTTCAATACCTCCGACACTTTCCAGTTGTCCTACTTCCACTTCTAAATCAAATTGTTCAGCCAAGCTCCTATAACTGTTCCAAGAGTCAGTCTAGAACCTTGCCAGTTTGTCATTTCCAATTCTCCAAGTTATATGACTTGTAATTAATGGACGACTTTTGTTAATGAATTTCCAGATTGTGGAGCCACCCCTTATTGTATCAGCTGTTAAGATCCTTGAGGGAGAGTTGTTGTCTAGATATTTACTTTGCATTATGCGGCACCACAGTTTCTCCAGTTGTCTATACATTTTCTAGACTAGCTTTGCACCCAAAGCAAGGTTTTGTCTTTCGATACTCCTTAGTCCCGCACCCCCTTTGACTTTCAACTTACAGGCAGTGTCCCACCCAATGAGTGAGATCCACTTTTCTTCATTTGACCCTTCCCATAAAAATCTTTTTAGAACCTTCTCTATACATGCTTCTATCTTCTTTGGGGCTTCATAACATGCAAGTGTGAAAATTGGGATTGCCGAGAGCACTGATTTAGTCATAGTCAATCTGCCTGCCAGGTTTAGCCATTTGTTTTTCAATGATAATGCCTTTGTTTTGCATTTGTTCAAAACTTTGTTCCAATGTTTCGATTTATAGGCCCCTTCAAAAATCTGTACTCCAAGGAACCTAGCCAGGAGCTTGTCTTCTTTGAATCCCAGAATTGCTGTAATATCCTTCTGTAGATGGATCTTTGTGTTGAAGAAGTAGATTCTCGACTTTTCTTTGTTCATTTTTTTCCGTGACTGTGTTTCGTATTCCTCCAATGTTTCTTTGATACATTTTGCCTCTCGCAAATTAGCCTCGCCAAACAAGGTTGTATCGTCAACTAATTGGGTGTGGGTGATTTGCTCGACGTTTGGAGCTACAGTAATCACCCTCTAGTCTTGCAGATGGCGACGCTTTTTGATTGCACAATTTAGTGCTTTTTCCATTATCACAAATAAGGACGGAGAAATAGGGTCCCCTTGCCGCAGTCCATTAGTAGCCCCAAAGAAGCCATGCGTTGAACCGTTAATCAAAACAGAAAATCTCACCGAGGAAATGCAATGTTTGATGAGTGAACATTGCTATTGAAGCCCATATGTTGCATTACTTTAATCAGAAAATCCCATGAGACTTTGTCATATGCTTTGCAGACATCCAACTTTATTACCATACCCGTAGATTTTTCCACTTTTAGCGAATGCACAACTTCACTAATGAGGAGTATGATGTTTGATATCTCCCTCCCTGGAACGAAACCAGTCTGCTCGGGAGCAATAATCTTTCCTAAAATATTTTTGAGTTTGTTTGCTAACACTTTTGCTAATACCTTATAGACGGTATTGTAGAGTGAGATTGGCCTATAATCTCCAAGTGTCTATATTCAGTTTCCTTGGGAATGAGGGAGATGACTGAATTATTGATGTCCTTAACAAATCTCCCTATTTTCCTAATGTCTTCTATCATTTTCCACAAGTCTGCCCCTAAGAAGTCCCAACAATTCTGGAAAAAATGAGAAGGGAATCCATCCGACCCAGGTGCCTTGTTAGGGTGAAGTTGAAATAAGGCCGCCTTTACTTCCTCCAATGATATTGGCTCTGTTAACATGGAATTATCAACATCATCCACCCTTCTATCTATTCCATCCAGGATATTCCCATCCCCGTTAGGACCAAATTCTTCCCCTAGTAAGTTTTTAAAGAAAGCCTTAGCCTCTAACCCCACGTCCTGAGTGCCACATTTCAAGGAGCCGTCCCTTGAATAAATTGACTCAATTTTGTTTGCCGCACGTCTGGCCAATACTGAAGCATGAAATTTTTTTGAGGTTGAATCACCGTCTGAGAGCCAGACTTCTCTTGATTTGTCCCGCCAAAATACTTCTTCCCTCTTAAGTAATTTTGCTAATTCGTTCTTTAGATCCTTCTCTTTAATGAATTCCTCATTTCTCATACCATCTCTGATTACTTTTTCATTTAGGGCTTGCAATTCTAACTCTACTCTTACCTTTTCTGCGAATATATTCTAAAATTTGACCTTGTTCCAGGTTTTAAGTTTGGATTTCATGTGCTGCAATTTTTTAAAGATTTTAAAATTGGCCGAGCTGCCCAAGCGAAGCTCTTTCCACCAAGTTTCCAGCAACTTCAAAAGTTGGTCATCATGCCACCACATGTTCATGAATCTGAATGTTGACTTTGGGCGATCCAAGCCTGTGAAGAGATTTAGTTGAACAGGGAAATGATTCGAAATGGAGATTGGCAAAATGGGAGCCTCGATGGTAGAACAAAGATTGCACCATCCAGCAGATAACATGAATCTATCCAAACGCTCTGATATTGCCATAAAGTCCTTTCTCCTGTTGCTCCAGGTGAATACACCATTCGATGTTTGACAATCTTCCAGTTTTGAGCTAGCAACAAACTTCCTGAAATCTACCATTACTTGTGTTTCTGACCTTAGCCCGCCGCTTTTTTCTGATAATTCAAGAACCGCATTAAAATCACCACCAACAATCATGTTGGCGCATGAGTGATCCTTGATGAAGCTCGAAACCTCCATCCAAACATAGGCTTTCTCCTTCGTTCCAGTAGGTCCATAGATGTTGATGAGGATGAATGGGATGTTGAGACTCAAGCTAAATACTTCCACTGCTAACCAGTTTGCTTGTGAACACAATATTTTTATTGAAGCCTCAGTTTCCTTCCAAATTAACCCAAGACCTCTTGAGGCACCGACCAATTCTTGAAACAAGCCGTTCCAAGATCTAATGAATTTCAAAAATGTGCCAACTTCTGATTGTGACAATTTTGTTTCTTGTATGAGAATTACATCACTTGCACTATTTTGCAGTTGACGCCTTATCAGGCATCTTTTGTCAGGGGCCATTAAGCCCCTGACATTCCAGGTGGAGAGCTTCATTGTTTCCCAAGGGAGGCAGATCCTCCCTTGGTACACAAAAATTCTTTAATGCTGGGATAGTTTTTGACTGTTGCCTCTTCTTCCCTTAGTTGTTTGAGCGATTTTCTACCCCGGGGTTTTCTTTGTTTGCCGAGTTTACCCATACCCAAATGCAAAATTGTAGTTTGAGTAATGCTTCTTTCATCAATTATTTTTAACTCAGGTTCTAATTCAGCTTCAGAATCTGTAGGAGGATTGTAAATTTCCAACCGATCATTTTTTGGTTTGTGCAACTTCGCCATTTCTTCTGATGGCTCATGAGGATTGACCCCAATAGTACCAACTTGATCTATGCATACTCCCTCAAATTTATTTTCCTTGGATTCCAGTGGCCTTGGTGTCATCTCCCTTGACTCATAAGGAACTAGTTGCCATCTATTATTCTCTCTTACCGCTTGCCTAGGGTCTCTATCTTCCTGCCCAAGATTGCAAGACTCCTCTTTGTGCCTTCTTGAACTGCATTTTAGGCAGAATCTCTCATTCTCTTCTATTTCGACAACCTGGGTTCATATTTCCCCTTCCACATGTAGTTTTAAAGACCGAGGTATGGTGTTTATCACCGCGATTTGCAACCTTGCATACTTATATAAATCACTATCAATAATATCCATGTCGATGTCCAGCAGGGTACCCAGCGATCTTCCTATTTTTTCCAAACAACCGCCATTCCAATATTCGAACGGGAGGTTGTAAAGGCGAATCCAGACCAGATGATCATACAGCTTGAACCAGGTAGGATCAAAAATTTTCTCGTAGGGTTGCATGTATAGCGAAAGTATGTCCAGATGCCATACCCTCGCCTCAGTTACTTTTTTCATTGATTCTTCATTTGCAAAAACCACCACAAAAAGTTTTTTGGCAGAAACCTAAGTAATACTTTTGTCCCCCATTCCTTCTTTATCCAATCTTTGATTTCTACCCTACTGGAACAGCGTCCAATGAATCGACATATTATTGCGAAATCATTTAGGATTTCCGCATCGTTCTTTATCTCCTGTGATACATCAATCAACGGTATTGTTTGCTCTTCTGTTGTATTAGGGTTTTATTCCTTCTTTAGATCTGGATTCTTTGCATCTGCATTCCCATATTTGTTGCAGATTCTCTCTATTTTCCTCGCTATTTTATTCTAAGTTTTATGATTGCAAAAACTAGGTTGCTTGACCTTTTTTCCTGCATCCCCCCACCACTCTTTTCTTATGTCGACTGAAGGTGAATCATGCCGTATTTAGACAGGACCTTGCGCCTTGGCCTTCGCATGACATTTTACAGTGTGCCGAGTAACAATTGTCAATCCATTCTCCATTGACGAACACCCATTGTGGAATGTGGTTTTCATTCTACAATTTTGCTTCTCTGGCTTTTCTCGAATCGCTTCGTCTGCCCAGCTTTCTTTGCCTTCACTCTTCAAGCCTGTAGATGCCTCACACCTCACCTCACACCTCGCCATGATCTTTCTTTTTAAAAATTTGGTGTAAGCAATCTCAATTATTGACATGGTAGAGAGCAATCCCATGTGGTTGAACCTTGGTTGTTGGCACTATAGGCAAGAAGCCCCACCATTTCACCATACGGTCTCCCCCAATCTCAATTTTTGACATAGTAGAGATTGACCCCGTGAGGTTTGAACCTTGGTTGTTGGCACTATAGGCAAGAAGCCCCACCATTTCACCAAAGGGTCACCCCTTTTAATTTGGGGTAAGCAATCTCAACTGTTGACATGGTAGAGAGTGATCCCATGTGGTTGTACCTTGGTTGTTGGCACTACAGGCAAGAAGCCCCACCATTTCACAATAGGGTCTCCCCCAATCTCAATTTTTGACACAGTAGAGATTGACCCCGTGAGGTTTGAGCTTTGGTTGTTGGCACTACAGGTAAGAAGCCCCACCATTTCACCAAAGGGTCGCCCCTAAAAAAAAATTGGGGTAAGCAATCTCAATTGTTGACATGGTAGAGAGTGATCCCATGTGGTTGAACCTTGGTTGTTGGCACTACAGGCAAGAAGCCCCACCATTTCACCATAGGGTCTTCCCCAATCTTAATTTTTGACATAGTAGAGATTGACCCTGTGAGGTTTGAAGCTTGGTTGTTGGCACTACAGGTAAGAAGCCCCACCATTTCACCAAAGGGTCGCCCCTATTTTCTCTTTCCATTTGCGAACCTTCATTTTTTGATGATTTATAGGTGCATTTAGGAAACTACTCGAGTTTGAGTTTTTGTGGGCCATCGATCAACTTTGGTGACTATGTTTGTGGATTAAACTATAGTTGTGCAATATATATGCATTTTTTCTATCTCCATTCATGAACCTTCATTTTTTGTTTAGTAATAGCCACATATAGGAAAACGCTCGTGTTTGAGTTTTCTTGGGCTACCGATCAACTTTGGTGACTACAATTGTTGATTGCCTTGTAGTTGTCCATTCTATACACATATTTTCTATTCCCTTTCGCAAACATTCATTTTTTGCTAAGTTATACCTGCATTTAGGAAATCACTCGAGTTTGAGTTTTCGTGGGCCATTGATCAACTTTGGTGACTATGCTTGTGGATTACACTGTACTTCTGAATTTTATACGCATATTTTCTATTGCCATTCGTGAACCTTCATTTTTCGTTGAGTTATAGCTACATTTAGGAAACCACTTGAGTTTGAGTTTTCGTTGGCCATTGATCAACTTTGGTGACTACGCTTGTGGATTACGTTGTAGTTGTGCATTTTATATGTGTATTTTCTATTACCTTTCATGAATGTTCATTTTTTGTTGAGTTATAGCCGCATTTAGGAAAACCTCTCATTTTTGAATTTTTGTGCTCCATCAATTAACTTTGGTGACCACTATTGTGGATTGTACTATAGTTTTGCATTTTGTAAGCATATTTTTAATCGCCTTTCACGAACCTTCACTTTTTGTTGAGTTATAGGAGCATCTAGGAAAACGCTCATGTTTCAGTTTTTGTAGGCCATCAATCAACATTGGCGACTATGATTTTGGATTGCACTGTAGTTGTGCATTCTATACGCGTATTTTTGATAGCTTTTCATGAACCTCAATTTTTCGTTCAATTATAGTCGCACTTAGGAAATCGCTCATGTTTGAGATTTCGTGGGCCATCGATCAACTTTGGTGACTACAAATGAATAGAATTCACAACTACAGTGTAATTATAACTAACCAAAATATGAAGTTTGGCGATAAGCGGTAGAAAATACATGCATAGAAAGTGCAACTAGAATGCAATCCACAATCGTAGTCACCAAAGTTGATCAATGGCTCACAAAAACTAGAACACGAGCAATTTCCTAAGTGCAATTATAACTCAACAAAAAATGAAGGTTTGTGAGAGGTGATAGAAAATACATTAATAGAATGCACAACTATAATGCAATCCATAATCGTATTCACCAAAGTTGATCGATAGCCCACGAAAAATCAAACACGAGTAGTTTCCTAAGTACGGCTATAACTCAATATAAAATGAAGGTTCATGAAAGGCGATAGAAAATACAAGTATACAATAGACCACTATAGTGCACTCCACAATCGTAGTCACCAAAGTTGATCGATGGAACACGAAAAACTCTAACACAAACAGTTTCCTAAATACGGCTATAACTCAATGAAAAATGAAGGTTCATGAAAATCGATAGAAAATACGCATATAGAATGGAAAACTACAATATCATCCACAATCATAGTCTCCAAGGTTGATGGATGGCCCACAAAAATTCAAATATGAGTGGTTTCTTAAGTTCAGCTATAACTCAACAGAAAATGAAGGTTCGCGAAAGGTGATAATAAAACACACTTACAGAATAGACAACAACAGTACAATCCACAATTGTAGTCACCAAAGTTGATCAATGGCCCATCAAAACTCAAATATGAGTGGTTTCCTAAATATGGCTATAACTCAACGAAAAATGAAGGATTATGAAAGGCGATAGAAAATATGCGTATAGAATGGACAACTACAGTGCCATCCACAATTATAGTGACCAAGGTTGATCAATGGCCCACAAAAACTCAGATATGAGTGGTTTCCTAAATGTAGCTATAACTCAAGGAAAAAATAAGGTTCACAAAAGGGGATAGAAAATACGCATATAGAATTCACAACTATAGTGCAATGCACAATCGTAGTCACCAAATTTGATCGATGACACACAAAAACTCAAACATTGGTGGTTTGCTAAATGCGGTTATAACTCAACAAAGAATTAAGGTTCGCGAAAGGCGATAGAAAATACATGTACAGAATGGAAAACTATAGTGCAATCCATATAGTCACCAAAATTGATCTATGGCCTATAAAAACTCAAACACGAATGGTTTCTTGAGTGCAGCTATAACGCAACAAAAAATGAAGTTTCATGAAAGGAGATAGAAAATATGCATATAGAATGCAAAACTACAGTGTAATCCTCAATAGTAGTCACCAAGGTTAATCGATCGCCAAGGAAAACTCAAACACGAGTGTTTTCCTAAATGCGGCTATAACTCAACAAAAAAAGAAGGTTCGTGAGAGGTGATTAAAAATATGCATACATAATGCACAACTACAATACAATGTAGTCACCAAAGTTGATCGATGGCCCACCAAAACTCAAACTTGAGGGGTTTCTTAAATGCGGCTATAACTCAACAAAAAATGAATGTTCACGAAAGGCAATAGAAATTTCGTATATATAATGCACAACTATAGTGTAATCCACAAGCATAGTCACCAAAGATAATTAATAGCCCATGAAAACTCAAACACAAAATTTTTCCTAAATGCGTTAATAACTAAAATAAAATCGAAGGTTCACAAAATACGATGGAAAATATGCATACGGAATGGAGAACTACATTGCAATCCACAATTGTAGTCACCAAAGTTGATTGATGGCCAATGAAAACTCAACCACGAGCGGTTTTCTAAATGTGGCTATAACTCAACAAAAAATGAAGGTTCACGAAAGCCGATAGAAAATAGACGTACATTATGGACAACTAAAATGCAATCCACAATCGTATTCACCAAAGTTGATCGATGGCCCACAAAAACTCAAGCACGATAGGTTTCCTAAATGCGCTTATAACTCAACAAAAAATGAAGGTTCGTGAAACATGATAGAAAACACGTGTGGAGAAAGCACAACTACAGTGTAGTCACCAAAATTTGTCGATGGACGCACTTAGGAAACCGCTCGTGCTTGAGTTTTCATGGGCCATCAATCAACTTTGGTGACTACGATTGTGGATTGCACTTTAGTTGTCCATTCTATCTTTGTATTTTCTATCGCCTTTCATTAACCTTCATTTTTTGTTGAGTTATATCCACATTTAGGAAACCCCTTGAGTTTGAGTTTTCATGGGCAATCGATCAACTTTTGTGACTACACTTATGGATTACATTGTAGTTTTGCATTCTAGACGTGTAAAAAATGGGATGAATGGGTTGCGCAAAGAAAGTCATTTTGAGTACACCTAGATCATCCTTTTTTCAAAAAACTAATATTTCAACAACGTGCAAGAACCCCTGAAAAATAGAATCTATGAAACAATATTTTCTGGGTTGTAATAGAGGCAAATTTTTTGAATCTTTTTATGAAAAATATGAGAAATGGGTTTTGTAGAGATTATCTTTCTGAGTAGTCGTAGATCATCCTTTTTTTGAAAATGTAATTTTTCAACATGTAAGAACCCTTCAAAAATAGAATCTATGAAACAAGCTTTTTTGGGAAAATAAAAATATGGTTTTTATAGGTGCTCGTGAACTAAAAAGACCCAGATTGTCCATTTTTTGAAAAAATAAGTTATTCTACAAAAAGATAGATTATTTTGAAAAGTACAAGCAGTAGAGGTAACAAAGATAACTTTTTTGAATCTTTTTATCAAAAATCTAAGAAATGGATTTTGTGGAGAATGTCTGTGCAAATAGACCCAAATCGTCCTTTTTTTTGGAAAACTAGTTTTTCACCAACATGCAAGAAACGCTCAAAAATAGAATCTACGAAACAATTTTTTTTATTAAAATCAAAATATGGGTTTTATAGGTGCTCAAGAGCTAAAGAGACCTAGATCATCCATTTTTTGAAAAAATAAGTTGTTCTTGAAAAAGATAGATTTTTTTGAAAAGTAGAAGTAGTAGAGGTAACAGAAACAATTTTTTTGAATCTATTTTATGAAAAATTTGAGAAATGGGTTTTGTAGGGAATGTCGTTCTTAGTAGACCTAGATCGTCCTTATTTCGAAAACTATTTTTTCACCAACATGCAAGAACCCCTGAAAACTAGAATCTATGAAACAATGTTTTTTTTGGGAAAATAAAAAATATGGGTTTTATAGGTGCTAGTGTGTTGAAGAGATTCATATCGTCTCTTTTTTGAAAAAATAAGTTGTTCTTGAAAAAGATATATTTTTCTGAAAAGTAGAAGCAGTAGAAGTAACAGAGACAATTTTTTTGAATCTTTTTTTGAAAAATATGAGAAATGGCTTTTGTAGAGAATGTCATTTTGAGTAATCCATATCATCCTTTTTCCGAAAAACTAATTTTTCACTGACATGAAAGAACCCCTCAAAAATAGAATCTACGAAACAATTTTTTTGGAAAAATAAAAAATATGGGTTTTAGAGGTGCTCGTGTGCTAAAGAGACCCAAATCATCCATATTTTGAAATTATTTATTCCTGCAAGAGATATTTTTTTGAAAGTAGAAGTAGTAGAGGTAACAGAGGCAAATTTTGTGAATCTATTTATGAAAAATCTGAGAAATAGATTTTGTACAGAATGTCATTCTGAGTAGATCTAGATCGTCCTTTTTTTCAAAAAACTAATTTTTCACCAACATGCTAGAACCCCTCAAAAATAGAATATACAAAACATTTTTTTTTTGGAAAATCGAAAATATGGGTTTTGTAGGTGCTCGTGTGCTGAAGAGACCCAGATCATCTATTTTTTGAAAAAATAAGTTATTCTTGAAAAAGATAGATTTTTTTGAAAAACAAAAGCTATAGAGGTAAGAGAAGCAATATTTTTGAATCTTTTTATGAAAAATATGAGAAATGGGTTTTACAGAGAATGTTGTTCTTAGTAAACCCAACTCGTCCTTTTTCTGAAAAACTAATTGGTCACCAACATGAAAGAACCTCTCAAAAACTGAATCTACGAAATGTTTTTTTTTTCAGAAAATAAAAAATATGGGTTTTATAGGTGCTGGTATGCTGAAAAGATTTAGATTGTCTATTTTTTGAAAAAATAAGTTGTTTTTCAAAAAGATAGATTTTTTTGAAAAGTAGAAGTAGTAGAGGTAACATAGTCAAAAATTTTGAACCTTTTTATGAAAAATCTAAGAAATGGGTTTTGTAGAGAATGTCAGCCTGAGTAAATCCAAATCGTCCTTTTTTCAAAAAATTAGTTTTTCACCAACATGCAAGAACCCCTCAAAAATAGAATCTACAAAACAATTTTCTTTTGGGAAAATAAAAAAATATGGGTTTTATAGGTGTTGTGTGCTAAAGAGACCGAGATCGTCTGCTTTTTGAAATTATTTGTTCCTAAAAAAGATAGATTTTTTTGAAAGTAGAAGCGGTGGAGGTAATAGAGGAAATTTTTTTGAATCTTTTTCTGAAAAATTTGTGAAATGAGTTTATTAGAGAATATCATTTCGAGTAGATCTAGATTGTCCTCTTTTTGAAAAATTAATTTTTCACCAACATGCAAGAACCCCTCAAAAATAAAATCTACAAAACAAATAGATTTTTTTTAGAAGTCGTAGTGGAGGTAACAGAGGAAATTTTTTTGAATCTTTTTATGAAAAAATTGAGAAATGGGTATGTAGAGAATGTCTTTCTAAGTAAACCCAGATCGTGCTTTTTTTGAAAAACTAATTTTTCAATGAACAAAAAAAGAATGTTCTCGAAAGGCGATGGAAAATACGCGTACAAAATGGACAATTACAGTGCACTCCACAATCGTAGTCACCAAAGTTGATCGATGGCCCATGAAAACTCAAACATGAGTAGTTTCCTAAGTGGACCTATAATTCAACAGAAAAAGAAGGTTAGCAAAAGGCGATAGAAAATACGCATATAGAATGCACAACTACAGTGTAATCCACAAGCGTAGTCACCGAAGTTGATTGATGGCCCATGAAAACTAAAACACAAGTGGTTTATTAAATGCGGCTATAACTCAACAAGAAATGAAGGTTCACAAGAGGCGATAGAAATATGCATACAAAATGGAAAACTACAGTACAATCCACAATCGTAGTCACCAATGTTTATCGATGGCCCATGAAAACTCAAACATGAGCAGTTTCCTAAATATGGCTATAACTCAACAAAAATGGAAGGTTCATGAAAGCCAATACAAAATATGTGTATAGAATGCACAACTGCAGTACAATCGACAATCGTAGTAATCAAAGTTTATTGATGCCCAAAAAAAACTCAAACATGAGCATTTTCCTAAATGCAGCTATAACTCAACAAAAAATTAAGGTTTGCGAAAGACGATAGAAAATACAAGTATAGAGTGCACAACTACAGTGTAATTCACAATCGTAGTCACCAAAGTTGATTGATGGCCAACAAAAACTCAAACATGAGTGGTTTTCTAAATGTGGCTATGACTCAATAAAAAATGAAGGTTCGCTAAAGGATATAGAAATTATGTGTATAGAATGCACAACTACAATGTAATCCACAATTGTAGTCACCAAAGTTGAACGATGGCCCACAAAAACTCAAACACAATCATTTTCCTAAATGTGGCTATCATTCAAAAAAAAATAAAGGCTTGTGAAAGACGATTAAAAATATGTGTACAGAATGCACTACTAGAATATACAATCCATAAACTTAGTCACCAAATTGATCGATGGCCCAAAAAAACTCAAACATGAGCAGTTTAAATGCGGCTATAACTCAACAAAAAATGAACGTTCGTGAAAGGCGATAGAAACTACACGTATATAATTCACAATTACAATGTAATCTAAAGTCATAGTCACCAAAGTTGATTGATGGCCCACGAATACTCAAACATGAGAATTTTCCCAAATGTGGCTATAACTCAATAAAAAATAAAGGTTCGTGAAAGGTGATTAAAAATATTCGTAAAGAATGCACAACTATGGTATTAAGAAACTAGCTCATATTTGAGATTTTGTGGGCCATCGATCAAGTTTGGTGACTACGATTACAAACATGGGTACAAAATGCACAACTATAGTACAATCCCCAATCGTTGTCACCAAATTTGATCGATGGCCCATGAAAACACAAACATGAGCAATATGCTAAATGCGGCTATAACTCAACAAAAAATGAAGCTTCGGGAAAGGCAATAGAAATTACGCATATAGAATGCACAGCTAAAATGTAATCCACAAGCGTAGTCACCAATGTTGATCGATGGCCCACAAAAACTCAAACTCGAGCAATTTCCTAAAAGTGGCTATAACTCAACAAAAATGAAGGTTTTCGAAAGGTGATACAAAATACATGTACAAAAAGGACAACTACAGTGAAATCCATAATCGTAATCACCAAAGTTGATCGATGACCCATGAAAACTCAAACACGGATGATTTCCTAAATGCAGCTATAACTCAACAAAAAATAAAGGTTCAAGAGAGGTGATAGAAATTACGCATATAGAATGCACAGCTACAGTATAATCCACAAGTGTAGTCACCAATGTTGATCGATGGCCCACAAAAACTCAAACTCGAGTAGTTTCGTAAAAGTGGCTATAACTCAACAAAAAATGAAGTTTTTCGGAAGGTGATACAAAATACACGTACATAGAGGAAAACTATAGTGCAATCTACAATTTTAGTCACCAAAGTTGATCAATGGCCCATGAAAACTCAAACACGAGTGGTTTCCTCAGTGCAACTATAACTAAAAAAAAAAGAATTTTCACAGAGACGATATAAAATATGAGTATAAAATGTGCAACTATAGTGTAATCCACAATCGTAGTCACCAAAGTTGATCGATGGCCCATGAAAACTCAAACATGCGTATTTTCCTAAATGCAGCTATAACTCAACAAAAATTAAAGTTCATGAAAGGCGATTAAAAATATGTGTACAGAGTGCACAACTATAGTACAATCTACAATCGTAGTTACCAAAGTTGATTGATGGCCCACAAAAAAATAAGGTTCACGAAAGGTGATAAAAAATACGCATATAGAATGTAGAACTATAGTGTAATCCATAATCGTAGTTACCAAAGTTCATTGATGGCCCACGAAAACTCAAACATGAGTGTTTTCCTAAATGTGGCTATAACTCAACAAAAAATGAAGGTTCATGAAAGGCGATTAAAAATATGTGTACAAAATGGACAACTATAGTACAATCCATAATTGTAGTCACCAAAGTTGATTGATGGCCCACAAAAACTCAAATATGAGCAGTTTCCTAAATGCGGCTATAACTTAACAAAAAATCAAGGTTTGTGAAAGGGGATAGAAAATACGCATTCATAATGCACAACTACAGTGCAATCGATCATCATAGTTACCAAACTTGATCGATGGCTCATGAAAACTCAAACACGAGCGGTTTCTTAAGTGGGGCTATAACTCAATGAAAAATTAAGTTATACGAAAGGCGATAGAAAATGCATATATAGAATGCACAACTACAATCTAATCCACAACTATAGTCACCAAAGTTTATCGATGACCCACGAAAGCTCAAACACGAGCGTTTTACTCAATGCAGTTATAACTCAACAAAAAATGAAGGTTCGTGAAAGCAAGTGGAAAATACACGTTTAGAATGCACAACTACGGTGTAATCCACATGTGTAGTCACCAAAGTTGATCGATTTCCCATGAAAACCTAAACTCGAGCGGTTTCTTAAATGCGGCTATAACTCAACAAAAAATGAAGGCTCGCGAACAACGATAAAATACACTTAGAGAATGGACAACTATAGTGCCATCAACAATTGTACTCACCAAACGTGATTGATGTCCCACAAAAACTTAAACATGAGCGGTTTCCTAAGTACAGCTATAACTCAACAAAAAATGAAGTGTCACGAAAACTGATCAAAAATACGTGTATAGAATGCACAACTACACTGTAATTCACAATCATAGTGACCAAAGTTGATCGATAGCCCACAAAAAAGTCAAACATGAGTATTTTCCTAAATGCCTCTATAACTCAGCAAAAAATGAAGTTCATGAAAGGCGATTAGAAAAATGCGTACAGAATGCACCACTACAGTACAATCCACAATCGTAGAGAACAAAGTTGATCGATGGTGCATAAAAGCACAAACATGAGCGGTTTCCAAAATGCGGCTATAACTCAAAAACAAATGAAGGCTCACGAAAGGCGAGAAAGTACACGTAGAGAATGGACAACTACAGTGCCATCCACAATCATAGTGACCAAAGTTGACCAATGGCCCATGAAAAGTCAAACACAAGCATTTTCCTAAATGTGGTTCATGTTTGTGTTTTTTTGGCCCATCAATCAACTTTGGTGACTACGATTCTGCATTGTACTATAGTTGTGCATTTTGTACGCATATTTTTAATTGCCTTTCACAAACCTTCATTTTTTGTTGAGTTATAGCCACATATAGGAAAATGATCATGTTTGAGTTTTCGTGGGCAATACATCAATTTTGGTGACTACGATTGTAGATTACACTATAGTTGTGTATTCTATACGTGTATTTTCTATCGCCTTTAGCGAACCTTCATTTTTCATTGAGTCATAGTTGCATTTAGGAAACCGCTCATGTTTGACCTTTTTTGGCCCATCGATCAACTTTGGTGACAACGATTGTGGATTCTACTGTAGTTGGCATTCTATAAATATTTTCTATCACCTTTCACGAACCTTCATTTTTTGTTGAGTTATAGCTGCATTTAGGAAACCACTTGTGTTTGAGTTTTCATGGGCCATCGATCAACTTTGATGACTACAATTGTGGATTACACTGTAGTTATGCATTATGTATGCGTATTTTTAATCGCCTTTCTTGAACCTTCATTTTTTGTTTAGTTATAGCCACATTTAAGGAACTGCTCGTGTTTGAGTTTTTATGGGCCATCGATCAACTTTGGTGACGACGCTTGTGGATTACACTATAGTTGTGCATTCTATATGCGTATTTTCTATCACCTTTCGTGAACCTTCATTTTTCGTTGAGTTATAGCCACACTTAGGAAACCGCTCTTGTTTGAGTTTACGTGGGCCATTGATCAACTTTGGTGACTACAATTTTAGATTGCTTTTGTAGTTGTCCATTTTGTACTCGTATTTTCTATCGCCTTTCATGAACCTTCTTTTTTTGTTGAGTGAAAAATTAGTTTTTCAAAAAAAGGACGATCTGGGTCTACTTAGAACGACATTCTCCACAAAACCCATTTCTCAAATTTTTCATAAAAAGATTCAAAATTTTTGTCTATGTTACCTCTACTACTTGTACTTCTCAAAAAATCTATCTTTTTCAATAAAAACTTATATTTTTTAATAAATAGACAATTTGGGTCTCTTTAGCACACGAGCACCTATAAAACTGATATTTATGATTTTCCCAAAAAATATTGTTTCGTAGATTCTATTTTTTACTGGTTCTTGCATGTTGGTGATAAAGTAGTGTTTCAAAAAAAGGACGATCTAGATCTACTCATAATGCCATTCTCTTAAACACCCATTTCTCATATTTCTCATAAAAAGATTAAAAAAATTTGCCTCTGTTACCTGTACTGCTTGTACTTTTCAAAAAAAATCTATCTTTTTCAAGAACAACTTATTTTTTGAAAAAATGGACGAGTTGAATCTTTCAAATGAACGAGCACCTATAAAACCCATATTTTTTATTTTCCCAACAAAAATTGTTTTGTAGATTCTAAATTTGAGGGGTTCTCACATGTTGGTGAGAAATTAGTTTTTTGAAAAAATGACGATCTAGTTCAACTCAGAACGACATTCTCTACAAAACCCATGTTTCAAAATTTTTATAAAAAGAATGGAAAAATTTGCTCTGTTACCACTACTACTTTTACTTTTCAAAAAAATCTATGTTTTCAAATAATTTCAAAAAACGGACAATCTGGGTCTCTTTAGTACGCGGGCACCTATAAAACTCATATTTTTCAATTTTCTAAAAAAAAATTGTTTCGTAGATTCTATTTTTTAGGGATTCTTGCATGTTGGTGAAAAATTAATTTTTCGAAAGGACGATTTGAATTTACTCAAAATGACATTCTCTACAAAACCCATTTTTCAGTTTTTCATAAAAACTTTCAAAAAAATTGCCTATGTTACCTCTACTACATCTACTTTTCAAAAAAATCAATCTTTTTCAAGAACAACTTTTTTTTAAAAAAAAAACAGATAATCTATATCTCTTTAGCACACCGACAACTAGAAAACCCATATTTTTGATTTTCCCAAAAAAAATTATTTGGTAGATTCTATTTTTGAAAGGTTCTTGCATGTAGGTGAAAAATTAGTTTTTGGAAAAAGGACGATCAAGGTGTACTAAGAACGACATTCTCTACAAAACCCATTTCTTAGATTTTTGATAAAAAGATTAAAAAAAATTGCCTCTGTTACCTCTACTGCTTCTGCTTTTCAAAAGAATCTATCTTTTTCAAGAACAACCTATTTTTTAAAAAACCGAACGATTTGGATCTCTTCAGCATATCACAACCTATAAAACCCATATTTTTTTATATTCCCAAAAAACATTGTTTCATAGATTCTATTTTTGAGGGGTTCTTGCATGTTGGTGAAAAGTTAGTTTTTCGAAAAAAGCACGATTTGGGTCTATTCAGAACGACATTCTTCACAAAACCAATTTCTCATATTTCTCATAAAAAGATTCAAAAAAATTTCCTCTATTACCTCTACTGCTTCTTCTTTTCAAAAAAATCTATCTTTTTCGAAAGCAACTTATTTTTTAAAAAAATGGATGATCTAGGTGTCTTTAGCTGTATAGCACCTATAAAACTCATATTTTTAATTTTCCCAAAAAAATGTTTCCTAGATTCTATTTTTGAGGAATTCTTGCATGTTGGTGAAAATTTAGTTTTTTGAAAAAAGAACAATTTGGGTTTACTCAGAACAACATTCTGTACAAATCCCATTTCTTAGATTTTTCATAAAAAGATATAAAAAAATTACCTGTGTTACCTCTACTGCTTCTACTTTTCAAAAAAATATATATCTTTTTCAAGAATAACTTATTTTTTCAGAAAACGAACGATCTGGGTCTCTTTACCACATAAGAACCTTTAAAAACTATATTTCCATTTTCCCAAAAAAAATTGTTTCGTAGATTCTATTTTTGAGGGGTTCTTGCATGTTGGTGAAAAATTAGTTTCTCCAAAAAATTATGATTTGGGTCTACTCAGAATGACATTCTCTACAAAACCCATTTCTCAAATATTTCATAAAAAGATTCAAAATATTTTCCTCTGTTACCTCTACTGCTTCTACTTTTTAAAAAAATCTATCTTTTTCAAGAATAAATATTTTTTTCAAAAACTGGACAATCGGGGTCTCTTTAGCACACGGGCACCTATAAAACCCATATTTTATATTTTTAGCAGAGTTGATTGATGGCCCATGAAAACTCAAACACGAGCAATATCTTAAGTGTAGTTATAACTCAATGAAAAAGGAAATTTCATGAAACGCAATAGAAAATTCACGTATAGAATTCAAAACTATGATGTAATCCATAATCGTAGTCACCAAAGTTGATCGTTGGCCCACAAAAACTCAAACACGAGCATTTTCCTAAATGCGGCTATAATTGAACAATAAATGAAAGGCGATTAAAAATATGCATACATAATGCACAACTACAGTACAATCCACAATCGTAGTCACCAAATGTTATTGATGGCCCACGAAAACTCAAACTTGAGCAGTTTCATAAATGCAACTATAACTCAACAAAAAATGAAGCTTCATGAAAGGCGATAGAAAATATGATTACAAAATGGACAATTACAAAGCAATCCACAATTGTAGTGACCAAAGTTGTTCAATGGCCCACAAAAACTCAAACACGAGCGATATCCTAAGTTCGGCTATAACACAATGAAAAATGAAATTTCACGAAAGGCGATAGATAATATGTGTATAGAATACATAACTATAGTCTAATCCATAATCGTATTTACCAAAGTTGATCGATGGCCCACGAAAACTCAAACACGAGTATTTTCCAAATTGCGGCTATAACTCAACAAAAAATGAAGGTTCGTGAAAGGCGATAAGAAATATGCGTACAAAATGCACAACTAAAATACAATCCATAATGATAGTCACCAAAGTTGATTAATGGCCCACAAAAACTAAAACATGAGCGGTTTCCTAAATGGAGCTATAACTCAAAAAAAATTGAAGATTTGTGAGAGGCAATAAAAAATATATGTATAGAATGCACAACTATAGTCTAATCCAAAAGCATAGTCACGAAAGTTGAATGATGGCTCACGAAAACTCAAACACGAGTTATTTCTTAAATGCGGCTATAACTCAAAAAAAAACCAATATTTGTAAAGGGCAATAGAAAATACACATACATAATGGACTACAGTGCAATCCACAATTGCAGTCACCAAAGTTGATCGATGCCCCAAGAAAATTGAAACACGAGTGGTTTCCTAAATGCGAAACTCAACAAAAAATGAAGGTTCGTGAGAGGTTATTAAAAATATGTGTACAAAATGCATAACTATAGTACATTGCACAATCGTAGTCACCAAAGTTGATTGATGGCCCACAAAAACTCAAACATTAGCGACTAGGATACGGCAATAACTTAACAAAAAATGAAGGTTTACAAAAGGTGATAGAAAATATGCATAAAAAATGCAAAACTATAGTACAGTCCACTATCGTAGTCAATAAAGTTGATTGATGGCCCACAAAAACTCAAACACGAGCATTTTCCTAAATGTGGCTATAACTCAACAAAAAACTAACGTTCATCAATGGTGATTAAAAATATGTGTACAAAATGCATAAATATAGTGTAATCCACAATTGTACTCACCAAAGTTGATCGATGGTCCATGAAAACTGAAACACGAGTGTTTTCGTAAATGCGGCTGTCACTCAACAAAAGATGGAGGTTCATGAAAGGTGATTATAAATACGCATACATAATGCACAACTACAGTGTAATCCACAATTGTAGTCACCAAAATTGATCGATGGCCCATGAAATCTCAAACACGATCATTTTCCTAAATGCGGCGATAAATCAACAAAAAATGAAGGTTCATGAAAGGATATTAAAAATACGCATACAAAATGCACAACTATAGTGCAATCCACAATCGTAGTCATAAAAATTGATCGATGGGCCATGAAAACTCAAACAAGAGTGGTTTCCTAAATGCGGCTATAACTCAACAAAAATTAAATGTTCGCGAAAGGCGATAGAAAATATGCTTATAGAATGCACAACTATAGTGTAATTGACAAGCATAGTTAGTAAAGTTGATTGATGGCCCAAAAAAACTCAATCATGAGTTGTTTCCTAAATGCGGCTATAACTCAACAAAAAATAAAGATTCATGAAATATGATATAAAATTAGCATTCATAATGCAAAACTACAGTGCAATCCACAATTGTAGTCACCAAAGTTGATCGGTGGCCTACAAAAACTCAAACACGAGCGATTTCTTAAATGTGGCTATAACTCAACAAAAAATGAAGGTTGACGAAAGGCAATGGAAAATACAAATAAAAAATGAACAACTATAGTGTAATCCACAATCGTAGTCACCAAAGTTGATCAAAGGCCCACAAAACTCAAACACGAGTGTTTTTTCTAAATACGGCTATAACTGAACAAAAAATGAAGTTTCTTGAAAGACAATTAAAACTATGCGTACAAAATGCACAACTACAGTGCAATCCACAATCATAGTCACCAAAGTCGATAGATGTCCCAAAAAAACTCAAACACGAGCGGTTCCCCAAGTGCAGCTATAACTCAACAAAAAATGTAGGTTCGTGAAAGGCAATAGAAAATATGCATATATAATGCACAATTACAGTGTAAACCACAATCGTAGTCACCAAAGTTGATCAATGGCTGATGAAAAGTCAAACATGAACGTTTTCCTAAATGGGGCTATAACCCAACAAAAAATGAAGGTTTGTGAAAGGCAATGAAAAATATACATAATGCATAACTACAGTACAATTCATAATCATAGTCACCAAATTTGATTCTGGGTAACAAAAAGTCAACCTCTAAAGGTTTCCTATATGCAGCTAACTCAACAAAAAATGAAGGCTCACAAAAGGTGATAGAAAATACAAGTACAAGATGGACAACTATATCCACAAGCGTAGTCACCAAAGTTAATTGATGGCCCATGAAAAGTCAAACATGAGCGATTCCCTAAGTGCAACTATAATTCAACAAAAAATAAAGGTTCAAGAAAGGCGATAGAAAATACACATATAGAATGCACAACTATAGTGTAATCCACAATCGTAGTCACCAAAGTTGATCAATGCACCACGTCAACTCAAACATGAGAATTTTCCTAAATGCGGCTATAACTCAACAAGCAATGAAGGTTTGTGAAAAGCGATTAAAAATATGCATACAAAATTCATAGCTACAGTACAATCCACAATTGTAGACACCAAAGTTGATCGATAGCACACAAAAACTCAAACATGAGCAGTTTCCTAAATATGGCAATAACTCAACAAAAAATGAAGGTTCTCTAAAGGCAATAGAAGATATAAATATAGAATGCACAACTATAGTGTAATCCTCACGCGTAGTCACCAAAGTTGATCAATGGCCCAAGAAAACTCAAACTTGTTCTGTTTCTTAAAAGTGGCTATAACTCAACAAAAATTGAAGGATCACGAAAGGCGAGAAAATACATGTAGAGAATGGACAACTACAGTGCCATCCACAATCGTAGTCACCAAACTTGATCGATGGCCCACAAAAACTCAAACATGAGCGGTTTCCTAAGTGCAAGTATAACTCAATGAAAAATGATGTTTTGCGAAAGGCGGTAGAAAATATGTGTATAGAATGCACAACTACACTGTAATTCACAATCGTAGTGACCAAAGTTGATACATGGCCCATGAAAATTCAAACATGAGCATT
This sequence comes from Sequoia sempervirens, assembly GCA_007258455.2. Classification (NCBI taxonomy): domain Eukaryota; kingdom Viridiplantae; phylum Streptophyta; class Pinopsida; order Cupressales; family Cupressaceae; genus Sequoia; species Sequoia sempervirens. The sequence goes on from VDFB02000020.1 coordinate 6,401,657, forward strand.
TTTCGTAAACGCAGCTATAAATCAGGAAAAAATGAAGGTGTGTGAAAGGTGATTAGAAATATGCGTACAAAATGTACAACTACAATACAATCCACAATTGTAGTCACAAGAGTTCAATGATGGCCCACAAAAACTCAAACATGAGCAGCTTCCTAAATGCAGTAAGTCAGCAAAAAATGAACGTTCGTGAAAGTTGATAGGTGTTCATGTGCTAAAGAGACCCAGATCGTTCGTGTTTTGAAAAAATAACTTCTTTTTTAAAAAGATTTTTTTTTTTGAAAAGTAGAAGCAGTAGAGGTAACAGAGGAAAATGTTTTGAATCGTTTTATGAAAAATGGGATAAATGGGTTTTGTAGAGAATGTCATTCTTAGTAAACCTAGATCGTCCTTTTTCGAAAAACTAATATTTCGCCAACAAAAACCCCTCAAAAATAGTATCTATGAAACAATTTTTTTCGGGAAAATAAAAAATATGGGTTTTTATAGATCCGATTTTTGAAAAAATAAGTTGTTCTTAAAAAAGATAGATTTTTTTGAAAAGTAGAAGCAGTAGAGTTAACAGAGGCAAATTTTTTCAATCTTTTTATGAAAAATTTGAGAAATTTGGTTTTGTAGAGAATATGGTTTTGAGTAGACCCATCTATCATCCTTTTTTCAAAAACTAATTTTTCACTAACATGCAAGAACCCCTAAAAAATAAAATCTGTAAAACAATTTTTTTGGGAAAATTGAAAATTTGCGTTTTATATGTGCTCAATAGTTAAAGACACCCAGATCGTCCATTTTTTTTAAAGTTAGTTGTTCTTGAAAATTTAATTTTTTTTTGAAAAGTAGAAGCAGTAGAGGTAACAGAGGCAAATGTTTTGAATCTTTTTATGAAAAATCTGAGAAATGGGTTTTGTAGAGAATGTCATTTTGAATAGACCCAAATTGTCCTTTTTCGAAAAACTAATTTTTCGCCAACATGCAAGAACCCCTCAAAATTAGAATTTACAAAACAATTTGTTTTGGGAAAATTGAAAATATGGGTTTTATGGGTGCTTGTGTGAAGAGACACTAATCGTCCATTTATTGAAAAAATAAGTTGTTCTTGAAAAAGATAGATTTTTTTTAAAAGTAGAAGTAGTAGAGGAAACATAGGCAATTTTTTTGAATCTTTTAGTGAAAAAACTGAGAAATGGGTTTTGTGGAGAATGTCATTTTGGGTAAATACAAATCATCCTTTTTTCAAAAAATTAAATTTTCACCAACATGCAAGAACCCGTCAAAAATAAAATCTACTAAACAATTTTTTTTTTGGGAAATAAAAAATATGGGTTTGATAGGTGCTCGTGTGCTAAAGAGACCCAGATTGTCTTTTTTTGAGCAGTAGAGGTAACAGAGGCATATTTTTTGAATATTTTAATGAAAAATTTAAGAAATGTGATTTCTGGAGAATGTCATGCAAGAACCCCTCAAAAATAGAATCTACGATACAATTTTTTTTGGGAAAATCAAATATATGGGTTTTATAGGTGCTCGATAGGTAAAGACACCCAGATCGTCCGTTTTTTTTTAGATAAGTTTTTGAAAGAGAGATTTTTTTCAATAGTAACAGTAGAACCAGAGGCAATTTTTTTGAATCTTTTTATGAAAAATATGAGAAATAGGTTTTGTAGAGAATGTCGTTATGAATACACCTAGATTGTACTTTTTTTGAAAAGACTAATTTTTCACCAACATGCAAGAACCCCTAAAAAAATAGAATCTATGCAACAATTTTTTTTGGGAAAATAAAAATGATAGGTTTTATAGGTGCCCATGTGCTAAAGAGCCCAAGATCATCTGGTTTTTGAAAAAATATTTATACTTGAAAAAGATAGATTTTTTTGAAAAGTAGTAGTAGAGGTAACAAAGGAAATTTTTAAAAATCTTTTTATGAAATATCTGAGAAATGAGTTTTGTAGAGAATGTCATTTTGAGTAGACCCAAATCATGCTTATTTCGAAAAGCTAATTTTTCACCAACATGCAAGAACCCCTCAAAAATAGAATCTACGAAACAATTTTTTTTGGCAAATTGAATATATGGGTCTTGTAGGTGTTCATGTGCTAAAGAGACCCAGATCGTCTGTTTTTTGAAAAAATAACATCTTCTTCAAAAAGATAGATTTGTTTGAAAAGTAGAAGCAATAGAGGTAATAAAGGAAATTTCTTTGAATCGTTTTATGAAAAATGGGATAAATGGGTTTTGTATAGAATGTCATTCTGACCCAGATCATCCTTTTTTCGAAAAACTAATATTTCACCAACATGCAAGAACCCCTCAAAAGTAGAATCTACAAAACAATTTTTTCTGGGAAAATAAAAAATATGGGTTTTATAGTTGTCGGTGTGCTGCAGAGATTCAAATCATCTATTTTTTGAAAAAATAAGTTATTGAAAAAGATAGATTTTTTTGAAAAGTACAAGCAGTAGTGGTAACAGAGGCAATTTTTTTGAATCTTTTTATGAAATATCTGAGAAATGGGTTTTGTAGAGAATGTTGTTCTAAGTAGACCCACATTGTCCTTATTTCGAAAAACTAATTTTTCACCAAAATGCAAGAGCCCCTCAAAAATATAATCTACGATTTTTTTTTTTTTTGAAAAATTGAATATATGGGTTTTATAGGTGTTTATGTGCTAAAGAGACCCAAATCGTCCGTTTTTTGAAAGAATAACTTCTTCTTAAAAAAGATAGATTTCTTTGAAAAGTAGAAGCAGTAGATGTAACAGAGGCAAAATTTTTGAATCTTTGCATGAAAAATGGGATAAATGGGTTTTTGTAGAGATTGTCATTCTGAGTAGACCTAGATCATCCTTTTTTCAAAAAACTAATATCTCACCAACATGCAAGAACCCCTCAAAAATAGAATCTACGCAACAATTTTTTTTGGGAAAATCATAAATATGGGTTTTATAGGTACTCGTGTGCTCAAGAAACCTAGATTGTCTAGTTTTTGAAAAAATAAGTTGTTCTTGAAAAAGATAGATTTTTTTGAAAAGTAGAAGCAGTGGAGATAACCGAGGAAATTTTTTTGAATCTTTTTATGAAAAATCTAAGAAATGGGTTTTGTAGAGAATGTCGTTTTGAGTAGAACTAGATCATGCTTTTTTCGAAAAACTAATTTTTCACTCAACAAAAAAAGAAGGTTCGCGAAAGGCGATAGAAAATACATGTACAAAATGGACAACTACAATGCAATCCACAATCGTAGTCACCAAAGTTGATGGATGGACCACGAAAACTCAAACATGAGTAGTTTCCTAAGTGCGGCTATAATTCAACGAAAAATGAAGGTTCACAAAAGGCGATAGAAAATACGCATATAGAATGCACAACTATAGTGTAATTCGCAAGCGTAGTCACCAAAGTTGATCGATGGCCCATGAAAACTCAAACACGAGTGGTTTATTAAACGTGGCTATAACTCCACAAAAAAAGAAGGTTCACAAGAGGCGATAGAAATTATGCGTACAAAATGGAAAACTACAGTAAAATCCACAATCCTAGTCACCAAAGTTGATTGATGGTGCGCAAAAACTCAAACATGAGTGGTTTCCTAAATGTGGCTATAACTCAACAAAAAATGAAGGTTCGCGAAAAGGAATAGAAAATAATTGCCTTTCACGAACCTTCAATTTTTGTTGAGTTATAATAGCATTTAGGAAAGCACTCATGTTTGAGTTTTTGAGGACCATCGATCAACTTTGGGGACTACGATTGTGGATTACACTGTAGTTGTGAATTCAATACATGTATGTTTGATTGCCTTTCGTGAACCTTCATTTTTCGTTGAGTCATAGCCGCATTTATGAAAGCGCTCTTGTTTGAGTTTTCATGGGCCATTAAGCAACTCTGGTGAGTACGATTATGGATTTCACTGTAGTTGTCCATTTTGTATGTGTATTTTCTATCGCCTTTAACAAACGTTCATTTTTTGTTGAGTTATAGCCGCATTTAGAAAACTGCTCGTTTTTGAGTTTTCATGGGGCATCAATCAACTTTGGTGACTACACTTGTTGATTACAGCTACAATGCAATCCACAATCATAGAAAGCAAAGTTAATTGATGTCCCATGAAAACTCAAATATGAGCATTTTCCTAAATGTGTTGATAACTCAACAAAAAATAGAGGCTTGTGAAAGGCGATTAAAAAAATGCGCACAAAATAAAAAACTACAGTACAATCCTAAATACGAGCATTTTCCCTCAATGCGGCTATAACTCAACACAAAAAGAAGGTTCGTGAAACACGATTAAAAACATGCATACAGAATGCACAACTATAGTATAATTCACAATAGTAGTCACCAAAGTTGATCGATGCATATTTTTAATTGCCTTTCATGAACCTTCATTCTTTTGTTTAGTTATAGCTCGATTTACGAAAACGCTCGTGTTTGAGTTTTCGTGGGCCGTCAATTAATTTGGTGATTATGATTGTTGATTACATTGTAGTGGTGCATTCTATACGCGTATTTTCTATTGCCTTTTGTGAACCTTCATTTTTGATTAAGTTATAGCCGCACTTAGGAAACCGCTCGTGTTTGGGTTTTTAGTGGGCCATCGGTCAACTTTGGTCACTACGATTGTGGATTGCACTATAGTTGTCCATTTTATACGTGTATTTTCTATCACCTTTTGTGAACCTTCATTTTTTGTTGAGCTATAGCTGTATTTAGGAAACTGACTGTGTTTGGGTTGTTGTGAGCCATTGATCATGTTTGGTGACTACGATTGTGGATTGTACTATAGTTGTGCATTGTATACGCGTATTAGTTATTGTCTTTCGTGAACCTTCATTTTTTGTTTAGTTATAGCCACACTGAGGAAACTGCTTGAGTTTGAGTTTTTGTGGGCTATCGATCAACTTTAGTGACTACAATTGTGGATTGTACTGAAGTTGTGCATTTTGTACACATAATTTTAATCGCCTTTCATGAACCTTCATTTTTTGTTGAGTTATAGCCTCATTCAGGAAAGCGCTCGTGTTTGAATTTTTTGTGCACCATCGATCAACTTTGGTGACTAAAATTATGGATTGCACTCTAGTTGTACATTCGCTTCATGTATTTTATCTCACCTTTTGTGAACCTTCATTTTTTGTTGAGCTATAGCTGCATTTAGGAATTCACTTTTGTTTGAGTTTTCGTGGGCCATCGATCAACTTTGTTAACTATGATTGTGGATTGCACTAATGTGTCCATTTTTTCAATGTATTTTTTATCGCCAGACGTGAACCTTCATTTTTTATTGAGTTATAGCCGCATTTACGAAACAACTCAAATTTGTGTTTTTGAGGGCCATTGATCAACTTTGGTGACTACGCTTGTGGATTACACTATAGTTGTGCAATCCATACTCGTATTTTCTATCACCTTTCATGAACCTTCATTTTTTGTTGTGTTAAAACCGCTCATGTTTGAGTTTTTGTGGGCCATCGACCAACTTTGGTGACTATGATTGTGGAGTGTACTATAGTTGTGTGTTCTATAAGCATATTTCTAATCGCCTTTCATGGACCTTCATTTTTTGTTCAGTGATAGACGCAGTTCAGAAAACGCTCATGCTCGAGTTTTCGTGGGTCATCGATCAACTTTGGTGACTACAATTGTTGATTACATTGTAGTTTTTTACATTCTATATGCGTTATCACGTTTTGCGAACATTCTTTTTTTGTTGATTTATACCCGCATTTAGGAAATCAATTGTGTTTGTGTTTTTGTGGGCCACCCATCAACTTTTGTGACAACGATTGTGGATTGCACTATAGTTGTGAATTATGAAAGTTAATTTTCTATTGCCTTTCACAAACCTTCATTTTTTTTTGAGTTATAGCCACATTTATTAAACCGCTCGTATTTGAGTTTTCGTGGGCCATCGATCAACTCTGGTGACTATAATTGTGGATTGTATTATAGTTGTATATTATGTACATGTATTTTCTATTGCCTTTCGTGAAACTTCATTTTTTGTTGAGTTATAGCCGCATTTAGGAAAACACTCATGTTTGAGTTTTCTTGGGCCATCAATCAACTTTGGTGACTACGATTGTGGATTGCACTGTAGTTGTCCATTTTGTATGTGAATTTTCTATCATAAATCGCTCATGTTTGAGTTTTCATGGGCCAACAATCAACTTTCATGACTTCGATTGTGGATTAGACTATATTTGTGTATTTTATATGGGTATTTTCTATCACATCTCGTCAACCTTCATTTTTCGTTAAGTAATAGCTACAATTTTGAAACCGCTTGTGTTTGAGTTTTCTGTCTATGATTGTGGATTACACTATATTTGTTCATTTTATACACCTATTTTCTATCACCTTTCGAGAACTTTCATTTTTCGTTGAGTTATATTTGCACTTTGGAAACCGTTCGTCTTTGAGTTATAGCCGTACTTTAGAAATTGCTTGTTGATTACACTGTAGGGTTGCATTCTATATGAGTATTTTCTATTGCCTTTCATGAACCTTCATTTTTGGTTGAGTTATAGCCGCATTTAGGAAACCTCTCATGTTTGAGTTTTTGTGGGCCACTGACCAACTTTGGTGAGTACCTTCATTTTTTGTTGAGTTGTAGCCACATTTAGGAAAATGCTCATGTTTGACCTTTCGTAGGCCATCGAGCAACTTTGGTGACTATGATTGTGGATTACACTGTAGTTGCGCATTTTATATATGTATTTTCTATCACTTTTCGTGAACCTGCATTTTTCGTTGATTTATAGCCACAATTTGGGAACCGTTCGTGTTTTGAGTTTTTGTGGGCCATCGATCAAATGTAGTGATTCTGATTTTGGATTGCACTATAGTTGTCCATTTTGTTGAGTTATAGCTGCATTTAGGAAAACAATCGTGTTTAAATTTTCATAGGCCATTGATCCACTTTGGTGACTAGGATTGGTGATTGCACTATAGTTGTCCATTTTGTACGCATATTTTCTATCACCTTTCACGAACCTTTATTTTTTTATGAGTTATAGCCACATTTAGGAAACCATTCATGTTTGAGTTTTCATGGGCCATAGATCAACTTTGGTGACTAGGATTGTGGATTGCACAGTAGTTGTGCATTATGAAAGCTAATTTTCTATTGCCTTTCATGAACCTTCATTTTTTGTTGAGTTGTAGCCGCATTTAATAAACCGCACCTGTTTGACTTTTTTTGGGCCATCAATCAACTTTGGTTGTACTACGCTTGTGGATTAAACTATAGTTATGCATTCTATATGTGTATTTTCTATTGCTTTTTAGGAACCTTCTTTTTAGTTAAGTTGTAGCCGCATCTAACAAACCACTAATATTTTAAATTTTGCGGGCCATCAAAGAATTTTGGTGACTATGATTACAAAAATGGGTATAGAATGCACAACTATAGTACAATCCCCAATTGTAGTCACCAAAGTTGATCGATGGCCCATTAAAACTCAAACATGAGCAGTTTCCTAAATGCAGCTATAACTCAACAAAAAATGAAGGTTCGAGAAAGGCGATAGAAATTACATATTTAGAATGCACATCTACAATGTAATCCACAAGCGTAGTCACCAATGTTGATCGATGGCTCATGAAAAGTCAAACTCAAGTAGTTTCCTAAAAGTAGCTATAACTCAACAAAAAATGAAGGTTTGCAAAAGGTGATACAAAATACACGTATGAAAAGGAAAACTACAATGCAATCAAATATCGTATTCACCAAAGTTGATTGATGGCCCAAAAAAACTCAAACACGAGCAGTTTCCTCAATGCAACTATAACTCAATGAAAAAAGAAGGTTCACGAAAGGTGATAGAAAATACGCATATAGAATGCACAACTACAGTGTAATCGACAATCGTAGTCACCAAAGTTGATCTATGGCCCACAAATACTCAAACACAAACGTTTTCCTAAATGTGGCTATAACTCAACAAAAATGAAGGTTCATGAAAAGCGATTAAAAATATGCATACAAAATGGACAACTACAATACAATCCACAATCATAGTCACCAAAATTGATTGATGGCCCACAAAAACTCAAACATGAGCGGTTTCCTAAATGTGGCTATAACTCAACAAAAAATAAATGTTCGAGAAAGGCAATAGAAATTACACGTATAGAATGCACAACTACAATGTAATCCACAAGTGTAGTCACCAATGTTGATCGATGGTCCACGAAAACTCAAACTCGAGCAATTTCCTAAAAGTGGCTATAACTCAAAATAAGATGAAGGTTTGTGAAGGGTGATACAAAATACATTTACATAAAGAAAAACTATAATGCAATCCACAATTGTAGTCACCAAAGTTGATAGATGGCCCACGAAAACTCAAACACAAGCGGTTTCCTCATGTAGCTATAACTCAACGAAAAAATGAATTTTCATGAAAGGCGATAGAAAATATGCATATAGAATGCGCAACTATAATGTAATCCACAATTGTACTCACCAAATTTGATCGATGGCCCACGAAAACTCAAACTTGAGTGTTTTCCTAAATGTAGCTATAACTAAACCAAAAATGAAGGTTCGTGAAAGGCGATAGAAAATATGTGTATAAAATGGACATCTACAGTGTAATCCACAAGCATAGTCACCAAAGTTGATCAATGGCCCACAAAAATTCAAACTCAAGTGGTTTCTTAAATACAGATATAACTCAAAAAAAAATGAAGCTTCTCAAAAAGCAATAGAAAGTAAGCGTACAAAATGGACAACTACAGTGCAATCCACAATCGTAGTCACCAAAGTTGATCGATGGCCCAAGAAAACTCAAACACAAGAGGTTTCCTATGTGTAGCTATAATTGAAGAAAAAATGAAGGTTCACAAAAGGCGATAGAAAATACGCATATAGAATGGACAACTACAGTGTAATCCACAATCGTAGTCACCACAGTTGATGGATGGCCCACGAAAACTCAAACACGAAAGTTTTTCCTAAATGTGGCTATAACTCAACAAAAAATGAAGGTTCATGAAAGGCGATTAAAAATATGCATACAAAATGGACAACTACAGTACAATCCACAATCGTAGTCACCAAAGTTGATCGATGGCCCAAAAAAACTCAAACATGAGTGGTTTCCTAAATACGGCCATTGATCAACTTTGGTGACTATGCTTGCGGATTACACTGTACTTGTGCATTCTATATGCGTAGTTTTTGTCACCTTTCATGTATGTTCATTTTTTGTTGAGTTATAGCCGCACTGAGGAAACCACTCGTGTTTGAGTTTTCATGGGCCATCGATTGAATTCAGTGACTACGATTGTGGATTGCTCTGTAGTTGTACATTCTATATGCATATTTTCCATGTCACCTTTCGCGAACCTTCATTTTTCGTTGAGTTATAGCCGCACTAAGGAAACCGCTCGTGTTTGAGTTTTCATGGGCCATCGATCAAATTTGGTGACTATGATTGTGGATTGCTCTGTAGTTGCCCATTTTATACACTTATTTTCTATTGCCTTTCATGAGCCTTCTTTTTTTGTTGAGTGAGAAATTAGGTTTTTGAAAATAGGATGATCTTTGTCTACTTAGAACTACATTCTCTACAAAACCCATATCTCAAATTTTTCGTAAAAAGATTCAAAAAATTTGCCTTTGTTTCCTCTACTACCTCTACTTCTCAAAAAATCTATCTTTTTCAATAATAAGTTATTTTTTGAAAAAATAGGCAACCTGGGTCTGTTTAGCACATGCGCACCTAGAAAACTAATATTTACGATTTTCCAAAAATATATAGTTTCGTAGATTCTATTTTTGAGGGGTTCTTGCATGTTGGTGATAAAGTAGTTTCGTAGATTGTCTAAAACATCCATTTCTTAGATTTTTCATAAAAAGATTAAAAAAATTTGCCTCTCTTACCTCTACTTCTTCTACTTCTCTAAAATATATATGAGCTGAATCTCTCCAACGAACGAGCACCTATAAAACCCATATTACCGATTTTCCCAACAAAAAATGTTTTGTAGATTCTAAATTTGAGGGGTTCTTGCATGTTGGTGAAAAATTAGTTTTTTGAAAAGAGGACGATCTAGGTCTACTCAGAAAAAACATTCTTTACAAAACCCAGTTTTAGATTTTTAATAAAAAGATTGAAAAAAATTTCCTCTACTACCTCTACTGCTTCTACTTTTCAAAAAAATCTATCTTTCAAATAATTTAAAAAATTGGACAAGCTAGCTATCTTTAGTACACGAGCACCTGTAAAACACATATTTGAATTTTCCCAAAAATAAATCGGTTCGTAGATTCTATTTTTCAGGGGTTCTTGCATGTTGGTGAAAAACTAGTTTTTTATAAAACTGACAATCTGGGTTTACTTAGAACGACATTCTCTAGAAAATCCATTTATCAAATTTTTTATAACAAGATTCCAAAAATTTTCCTCTATTACCTCTACTACTTCTACTTTTGAAAAAATCTCCTTCAGGAAAAAATAATTTCAAAAAATAGATGATTTGGATTTTACTCAGAATGACATTCTCTACGAAACCCATTTTTCACTATTTTCATAAAAAGATTCAAAAAATTTGCTTTATATACATGTGTTTTCTATTGCCTTTCGCGAACATTGATTTTTGGTTGAGTTATAGCCTCATTTAGGAAAGCTCTCATGTTTGAGTTTTCGTGGGCCATCCATCAACTTTGGTGACTACGATTTTGGATTGCATTGTAGTTGTCTATTGTATACGCATATTTTCTATAGCCTTTCGTGAACCTTCCTTTTTTGTTGAGTTATAGCTGCACTTAGGAAATTACTCGTGTTTGAGTTTTCGTGGGCCATCGATCAACTTTGGTGACTACGATTGTGGATTGAAATGTAGTTGTCTATTTTATATGCATATTTTCTATCGACTTTTGCAAACCTTCATTTTCTGTTGAGTTATAGCTGGATTTAGCAAACCACTCATATTTGAGTTTTCATGGCCCATCGATCAACTTTGGTGACTATGATTTTGGATTGCATTGTAGTTGTCTATTCTATACACGTATTTTCTATCACCTTTTGTAAACCTTCATTTTACGTTGAGTTATAGTCGCATTTAGTAAACCGCTTGTGTTTGAGCTTTCGTGGGCCATCGCTCAACTTTGGTGACTACGATTGTGGATTACACTGTAGTTGTGCATTCTATATATGTATTTTCAATCACCTTTCATGAACATTCATTTTCTATTAAGTTATACCCACATTTTGGGAACCGCTCATGCTTAAGTTTTCATGGGCCATTGATCAACTTTAATGACTACGATTGTTGATTGTACTGTAGTTGTGCATTTTGTATGCATATTTTTAATTGCCATTCATGAATCTTCATTTTTAGTTGAGTTATAGCCGCATTTAGGAAACCGCTCATGTTTGAGTTTTCGTGGGCCATCCATCAACTTTCATGACTACAATTATGGAATACACTGAAGTTGTCATTTTTGTACGCGTATTTTCTATTGCTTTTCGCTAGCGTTGGTTTTTGGTTGAGTTATAGCTGCATTTAGGAAACTGCTCGTGTTTGAGTTTTCATGGGCAATTGATTAACTTTGGTGACTACAATTGTGGATTTCATTGTAGTTGTGCATTATGAACGCTAATTTTCTATCGCGTCTCGCGAACCTTCATTTTTTTGTTGAGTTAGAGCCCATTTAGGAAACTGCTCGTGTTTGAGACTTCGTGGGCCATCAATCAACTTTGGTGACTACGCTTGTGGATTACATTGTAGTTGTGTATTTTATATTCATATTTTCTATCACCTTGCGCGAACATTCATTTTTTGTTGAGTTAGAGCCACATTTAGGGAACCCCTCATGTTTGAGTTTTCATGGGCCGTCGATCAACTTTGGTAACGATGATTGTGGATTACATTGTAGTTTTGCATTCTTTATGCGTATTTTCTATCGACTTTCGCAAACCTTCATTTTTTGTTGAGTTATAACTGCACTTAGGAAACCGCTCGTGTTTGAGTTTTCTTGGGCTATCGATGAACTTTGGTGACTATGATTGTGGATTGTAATGAAGTTTTGCATTATGTACGCATATTTAATTTCTTTTCACAAACCTTCATTTTTTGTTGAGTTATAGCCGTATTTAGGAAACTGCTCTTATTTGAGTTTTCGTGGACCATTGATTAACTTTGGTGACTACGATTGTGGATTGCCCTGTAGTTGTCCAATCTATACAAGTACCTTCTATCGCCTTTCGCTAACCTTCATTTTCGTTGAGTTATAGCCGCATTTAATAAGCACCTTGTGTTTAAGTTTCCATGGGCCATCGGTCAACTTTGGTGACTACTATTGTGGATTGCACTATGGTTGTGCATTTTGTATGTATTTTCTATCGCCTTTCGCAAACCTTCTTTTTTTTTTGAGTTATAGCCGCATTTAGTAAATTTTCTCATGTTTGAGTTTTTTTGGGCCATCGATCAACTTTCGTGACTATGCCACTAGATTGTACTCTAGTTGTGCATTATGTACACATATTTTTAATCACCTTTCACAAACCTACATTTTTTATTGAGTTGTAGCTGCATTTAGGTAAACACTCATGTTTGAGTTTTTGTGGGCCATCGATAAACTTTGGTGACTATGATTGTGGATTGCACTATAGTTTTCCATTTTGTACTCGTATTTTCTATTGCCTTTCGTGAACCTTCATATTTTGTTGATTTATAGCTGCATTTACGAAAGGGCACATGGTTTAGTTTTCATGGGTTATTGATCTAATTTTGTGACTATGATTGTGAATTGCACTATAGTTATGCATTATGAACGCTATTTTTCTATCGCCTTTTGAGAACCTTCATTTTGTTTTAGTTATAGCCGCATTTAGGAAACCACTGGTGTTTGAGTTTTTGTGGACCATCGATCAATTTTGTGACTACAATTGTGGATTACACTGTAGTTGTGCTTTATATATGCTTATTTTGTATTGCTTTTTACAAACCTTTATTTTTCATAGAGTTGTAGCCACACTTAGGAAACCGCTTGTGTTTGAGTTTTTGTGGTCCATCGTTCAACTTTGGTGACTATGATTGTGGATTGCGTTGTAGTTGTCCATTCTATACGCGTATTTTCTATCGCCTTTCATGAACCTTTATTTTTTGTTGAGTTATAGCCGCACTTAAGAAACTGCTCATTTTTTAGTTTTCGTGGGCCATCGATCAAATTTGGTGACTACGATTGTGGATTGCATTTTAGTTGTCCAATTTGTACACATATTTTCTATCACCTTTTGCGAACTTTCATTTTTTATTGAGTTATACCCACATTTTGGAAACCATTCGAGTTTGAGTTTTTGTGGAACATTGATCAACTTTCGTGACTATGATTGTGGCTTGTACTATAGTTTTCCATTATATATGAACATTTTTTTAATCACTTTTTACAAACCTTCATTTTTTGTTGAGTTATAGTCGTATTTAGGAAATCGCTTGTATTTAAGTTTTCGTGTGGCATCGATCAACTTTGGTGACTATGATTGTGGATTGGAATGTAGTTGTCAAATTTGTACGAGTATTTTCTATCGCCTTTCATGAAGCTTCATTTTTCATTTAGTTATAGCTGTATTTAGGGAATTGATTTTGTTTGAGTTTTCATGGAACATCGATCAACTTTGGTGACTACGATTGTGGATTGCACTGTAGTTGCCTACTATGTACGCGTATTTTCTATCGCCTTTAGTGAACCTTCATTTTTTCTTGAGTTATAGCCCCATTTAGGAAACTGCTCATGTTTTAGTTTTTGTGGGCCATCAATCAACTTTGGTGACTATGCTTGTGGATTACACTATTATTGTGTATTCTATATGTGTATTTTGTATTTTTCTTTTGCAAACCTTCATTTTTTTTTAGTTATAGCCACATTTAGGAAACCACTCATGTTTGTGTCTTTTTGGGGCATCAATCAACTTTGTTTACTACGATTGTGGATTGTACTGTAGTTGTGCATTCTATACACATATTTTTAATCGCCTTTCATGAACCTTCATTCTTTGTTGATTTATAGCTGCATTTAGGAAAACACTTGTGTTTGAGTTTTCGTCAGCCATGGATCAACTATGGTGATTACAATTGTGGATTGTACTTTAGTTGTGCATTATATACGTGTATTCTCAATCACCTTTTGCGAACCTTCATTTTTCGTCAAGTTATAGCTGCACTTAGGAAATTGCTCAAGTTTGAGTTTTCATGGGCAATCAATCAACTTTGGTGAATGCAATTGTGGATTGCACTGTAGTTGTCCATTATGTATGAGCATTTTCTATTGTCTTTCATAGCCACATTTAAGAAACCGCTTGTGCATTCATTTTTGTGGGCCATCAATCACCTTTGGTCACTACGATTATGGATTGCATTATAGTTTTCCTTTCTGTACAGGTTATTTCTATCACCTTTCATGAAGCTTCATTTTTTATTGAGTTATAGCCCCATTTAGGAAACCGCTTGTATTTGAGTTTTTGTGGGCCATCGATCGACTTTGGTGACTACAATTATGGATTGCACTATAGTTGTGCATAATGAATGCTAATTTTCTATCACCTTTCGTGAACCTTCATTTTTTGTTGAGTTATAGGCACATTTAGGAAACCACTCGTGTTTGAGTTTTTGTGGGCCATTGATCAACTTTGGTGACCACGCTTGTAGTTTTGAAGTTTCACGAAAGGTGATAGAAAATTAGCGTTCATAATGCACAACTAAAGTGCAATCCACAATCGTGGTCACCAAAGTTGATCGATGGCCCACAAAAACTCAAACACTCACAGCTTCCTAAATGCGGCTCTAACTAAAAAAAAAGGGTTCACAAAAGGTGATAGAAAATTAGCATTCAAATTAAACAACTATAATGCAATCCACAATCGTAGTCACCAAAGTTGATAGATGGCCCATGAAAACTCAAGTACGAGAGGTTTGCTAAATGCGGCAATAACACAACAAAAAATGAAGGTTCACAAAAGGTGATAGAAAATATGCATACATAATGGACAACTACAGTGCAATCCACAATCGTAGTCATGAAAGTTGATCGATTGCCCACGAAAACTCAAACACGAGTATTTTCCTAAACGCGGCTATATTTTAACAAAAAATGAAGGTTCATGAAACGCAATAGAAAATACGTGTATAAAATATGTATAGAAGCAGTGGAGGTAATAGAGGCAAATTTTTTGAATCTTTTTATGAAAGATCTAAGAAATGGGTTTTGTAGAGAATGTTGTTCTGAGTAGACGCAAATCTTCCTTTTTTGAAAAATTAATTTTTCACCAACATGCAAGAACCCCTCAAAAATAGAATCTATGAAACAATTTTTTTAGGAAAATCAAAAACTCAAACTTGATTGGTTTCCTTAATGTTGCTATAACTTAACAAGAAATGAATGTTCATGAAAGGCGATAGAAAATGCACATACAAAATGGACAGCTATAGTGTAATCCACAATCGTAGTCACCAAACTTGATTGATGGCCCACGAAAACTCAAACATGAGCGGTTTCCTAAGTTCAAGTATAACTGAACGAAAAAGTGAAGTTTCATGAAAGGCGATAGAAAATACGTGTATAGAATGCACAACTATAGTTTAATTTATAATCTTAGTCACCAAAGTTGATCCATGGCCTATGAAAAGTCAAACAAGAACATTTTCCTAAATGCAGCTATAACTCAACAAAAAATGAAGGTCCGTGAAAGGGGATTAAAAATATGTGTACAAAATGCACAACTACAATACAATCCACAATCATCGTCACCAAAGTTGAACGATGGCCCACAAAAACTCAAACATGAGTGGTTTCCTAAATGCATATATTAATCAACTTTGGTGACTACGATTGTGGATTGTACTATAGTTGTGCATTTTGTACGCATATTTTTAATCGCCTTTCACAAACCTTCATTTTTTGTTGAGTTATAGCCACATTAAGGAAAATGCTCAAGTTTGAGTTTTCATTGGCCATCGATGAACTTTGGTGACTACGATTGTGGTTACACTGTAGTTGTGCATTCTATACGCGTATTTTCTATCGACTTTCGCAAACCTTCATTTTTCGTTGAGTTATAAGTGCACTTAGGAAACCACTCATGTGTGAGTTTTCTTGGGCCATCGATCAACTTTGGTGACTACGAATGTGGATTGCACTGTAGTTGTCCATTATGTATGCAAAAAATTTTGAATCTTTTTTATGAAAAATAGGGTAAATGGGTTTTGTAGAGAATGTCATTCCGACTAGACTTGCATTGTTCGTTTTTCAAAAGACTAATATTTCACCAACATGCAAGAACCCCTCAAAAATAGAATCTACAAAACATTTTTTCTTGGAAAAATAGAAAAATATGGGTTTTATATGTGCTCGTGTGCTTTGGGACCCAAATTGTCCATTTTTTGAAAAAATAAGTTATTCTTCACAAGTATAGATTTTTTTGAAAAGTAGAAGTAGTAGAGATAACATAGTTAAATTTTTTGAATCTTTTTATGAAAAACCTAAGAAATGGGTGTTGTAGAGAATGTCATTATGAGTAGACATATATCGTCCATTTTTTGAAAAACTTATTTTTCACCAACATGCAAGAACCCCTCAAAAATAGAATTTATGAAACTTTTTTTTTTGGGAAATTCAAAAATATGGGTTTTATAGATGCTCGAGAGCTAAAGAGACCCAGATCATATATTTTTTGAAAAATTAAGTTGTTCCTAAAAAAGATAGATTTTTTTGAAAAGTAGAAGTAGTAGAAGTAATAGAGGCAAACTTTTTGAATCTTTTTATGAAAATTTTGAGAAATGGGTTTTGTAGAGAATGTCGTTCTGAGTAGACCCAAATTGTCCATTTTTAGAAAATCTAAATTTTTACCAACATGTAAGAACCCCTCAAAAATAGAATTCTATGAAACAATTTTTTCTAGGAAAATAAAAAATACAGGTTTTCTGGGTGCTCGTGTGCTAAAGAGACCTAGATTGTCCAATTTTTCAAAAAAACATTTGTTCTTCAAAAAGATAGATTTTTTTGAAAGGTAGAAGTAGTAGATGTAACAGAGACAATTTTTTTGAATCTTTTTATGAACAATCTAGGAAATGGGTTTTGTAGAGAATGTCGTTCTGAGTAGACCTAGATCATCCTATTTTTGAAAAACTAATTTTTCCCCAACATGCAAGAACCCCTCAAAAATAGAATCTACGAAACTTTTTTTTTTGGAAAATAAAAAATATGGGTTTTATAGGTGTTCGTGTGCTTACCTAGATCATCTTTTTTTTTGAAAAAATAAGTTTTTCTTCAAAAAGATAGATTTTTCTTGAAAAGTAGATGCAGTGGAGGTAACAGAGGCAATTTTTTTGAATCTTTTTATGAATAATCTGAGAAATGGGTTTTGTAGAGAATGCCATTTTGAGTAAATCCAAATCGTCCTTTTTTCAAAAAAAAAAAAATCTCTTACCAACATGCAAGAACCCCTCAAAAATAACATCTACGAAACAATTTTATTTTTGGTAAAATTGAAAATATGGGTTTTATAGGTGCTCGTGTGCTAAAGAGACACAAATTGTTTGTTTTTGAAAAAGATAGATTTTTTTGAATAGTAGTAGTAGAGGTAACAGAGGCAAAAATTTTCAATATTTTTATGAAAAATCTCAAAAATAGGTTTCCTAAACAATGTTGATCTAAGTAGACCCAGATCGTCCTCTTTTCGAAAAGCTAATTTTTCACCAACATGCAAGAACCCTTCAAAAATAGAATCTACGAAACAATTTTTGTCGAGAAAATAAAAAATATGGGTTTTATAGGTGCTCGTTCGCTGAAGAGATTCAGATGGATGGCCAAAGAAAACTCAAACACAATCGATTTCATTAGTTCGGCTATAATTGAACAAAAAATGAAGGTTCGCAAAGGGTGATAGAAAATACGGTTATAGAATGCACAACTACAGTGTAATCCATAATCATAGTCACCAAAGTTGATCGATGGCCCACAAAAACTCAGACAAGATTGTTTTCCTAATTGCGGCTATAACTAAACAAAAATTGAAGGTTCCTAAAAGGTGTTAGAAAATTAGAGTTCATAATGAACAAATACAATGCAATCCACAACATAGTCACCAAAGTTGATCGATGTCCCACGAAAACTCAAACACAAGCGGTTTCCTAAGTGCACCTATAACTCAAGAAAAATTGAAGGTTCACAAAAGGTGATAGAAAATAGGCATATAAATTTCACAACTACAGTGTAACCAAGAATCCTAGTCACCAAACTGGATCAAGCCCAAGAAAACTCAAACACGAGCAGTTTCTTCAATCCGACTATAACTCGACGAAAAATGGAGGTTTGTGAAAGAAGGATAAAAAATACACTTATAGAATTGACAACGATAGTGCAATCCATAATCATAGTCACAATGTTGATCGATGGCCCACTAAAACTCAAACACGAGCTTCCTAACTATAGCTATAATTCAAGAAAAAATGAGGGTTCGCGAAAGGCGATAGAGAATATGCATACAAAAATGGACAACTATAGTGCAATCCACAATTGTTGTCACCATAGTTGATCGATGGCCCATGAAAACTCAAACACAAGCGTTTTCCAAAGTGCAACTATAACTCATCAAAAAATGAAGGTTCGTTGAAGGCAATAGAAAATACGCGTATAGAATGCACAACTATAGTGTAATCCACAACCATAGTCACCAAACATGAGCATTTTCCTAAATGCGGCTACAACTCAGGAAAAAATCAAGGTTAGTAAAAGGAGATTAAAATTATGCGTAAAAAATGTAAAAATACAATACAAATCACAATCATTGTCACAAAAGTAGATTGATGGCACACAGAAATTTAAATATGAGCGATGTTGTAAATGCAGCTATAACTCAACAAAAAATGAAAGTACGTGAAATGCGATAGAAAATACGCCTATACAATGCACAAATATAGTGTAATCCACAAGTGTGGTCACCAAAGTTGATCAATGGCCCACAAAAACTCAAACACATCCCGTTTCCTAATTGTAGCTATAACTCAACAAAAAATGAAGGTTTGTAAAAGGTGATAGAAAGTTAGCGTTCATAATGCACAAATAAAGTGATATCCACAATCGTAGTCACCAAAGTTGATCAATGGCCCACAAAAACTCAAACATGAATGGTTTCCTAAATGTGGCTATAACTCAACAAAAAATGAAGGCTCACGAATCGTGATAGAAGATATGCGTAAAAAATGGACAACTGTATCGTGCAATCCACAATCGTAGGCACCAAAGTTGATCTATAGTCTACGGAAACTCAAACATGAGTGTTTTCCTAAATGTGGCTTTAACTTAAAAACAAATGAAGGTTTGTGAAAGGCAAGTAAAAATATGCGTATAGAATGCACAACTACAAGACAATCCATAGTCGTATTCACCAAAGTTGATTGATGGCCCACAAAAACTCAAACACGAGTGGTTTCCTAAATGCGGCTATAACTCAACAAAAAAGGAAGGTTCATGAAAGGCAATAGAAAATACATGTATAAAATGCAGAAGTACATTGTAATCCACAAGCATACTCACCAAAGTTTATCGATGGCCTACAAAAACTCAAACATGAGTGTTTTCCTAAATGCCGCTATAACTCAACAAAGAATGAAGGTTCATGAAATTCTTTTGTAAATATGTGTAAAGAATGGAAAACTATAATACATTCCACATCGTAGTCACCAAAGTTGATCAATGGCCCACAAAAACTCAAATATGAGCAGTTTCCTAATTGCAACTATAACTCAACAAAAATGGAAGGTTCGTGAAAGGCGATAGAAAATACGTGTATAAAATGTATAACTATAGTATAATTCACAAGCTTAGTCACCAAAGTTGATTGATGGCCCATGAAAACTCAAACTTGAGTGGTTTCCTAAATGCGGCTATAACTAAACTAAAAATGAAGGTTTGTGAAAGGCGATTACAAATATGTGTACAAAATGCACAACTATAGTACATTCCACAATTGTAGTCACCAAAGTTGATTGATGGCCCATGAAACCTCAAACATGAGCAGTTTCCTAAATGCGGCCATAACTAAAAAAAATGAAAGTTCGAGCAAGGCAATAGAAATTATGCATATACAATCACAACTACAGTGTAATCCACAAGCGTAGTCACCAAAATTGATCGATGACCATGAAAACTGAAACTCGAGTGGTTTCCTAAAACTGGCTATAACTCAACAAAAAATGAAGGTTTGTGAAAGGCGATAGAAAATACACGTACATAAAGGACAACTATAGTGCAATCCATAATCGTAGTCACCAAAGTTGATCAATGACTCACAAAATCTGAAAATCGAGCGGTTTCCTAAATGCGGCTATAACTCAACAAAGAATGAAGGTTCGCGAAAGGCGATAGAAAATATGGGTATAAAATGCACAACTATTGTGTAATCCAGAAGCATTGTCACCAAGTTGATCGATGGCCCACAAAAACTCAAACTCAAGTGGATTCCTAAATGCAACTATAGATCAACAGAAAAGCAAGGCTCGCGAAAAGAAAAAGAAAATACACGTAGAGAATGGACAACTATAGTGTAATCCACAAACGCAGTCACCAAAGTTGATCGATGGCCTATGACAAATAAAACTCAACGAAAAAATTAAGGTTCATGAAAGGCGATAGAAAATATGCGTATAGAATGCACAACTATAGTGTAATCAACAAGCGTAGTCACAAAAGTTGATTGATGGCCCATGACAACTCAAACAAGAGCGGTTTTCTAAGTGTGGCTATAACTCAATGAAAAATGAAGGTTTGCGAAATGTGATAGAAAATACGCATATAGAATGGCCAACTACTGTGTAATCCACAAGCGTAGTAACCAAAGTTGATCGATGGCCCATGACAACTCAAACATGAGCAATTTCCTAAGTGTGGCTATAACTCAACGAAAAATGAAGGTTCGCGAAAGGCGATAGAAAATACGGGTATAGAATCCACAACTACAGTGTAATCGACAATCGTTGTCAGCAAAGTTGATCGATGGCCCATGAAAATTCACACAGGAGCATTTTCCTAAATTATCACTCAACAAAAAATGAACCTAAAGATACCCAGATCTTCTGTTTTCTGAAAAAATAAGTTATTCTTGAAAAAGAATATATTTTTTTCAAAATTAGAAGCAATAGAGGTAATAGAGGCAAATTTTTTGAATCTTTTTATGAAAAATCTAAGAAATGGGATTTGTAGAAAATGTCTTCTATGTAGACCGAGATCGTCCTTTTTTTGAAAAAGTAATTTTTCACCAACATCCAAAAACCCCTCAAAAATAGAATCTACGAAACAATTTTTTTTGGGAAAATTGAAAATATGGGTTTTATAGGTGCTCGTGTGCTGAAGAGACCCAGATCGTCTGTTGTTTGAAAAAATAAGTTGTTTTTGAAAAAGATAGATTTTTTTAAAAAGCAGAAGTAGTAGAGGTAACAGAGGCAATTTTTTTGAACCTTTTTGTGAAAAATCAGAGAAATGGGTTTTGTAGATAATGTCTTTCTTAGTAAACCCAAATCATCCTTTTTCCAAAAAACTAATTGTTCACCAACATGCAAGAACCTCTCAAAAATAGAATCTGTGAAATAATTTTTTTTGGGAAAATAAAAAATATGGGTTTTATAGGTACTGGTGTACTAAAGAGATTTAGACTATATTTTTTTTGAAAAAATAAGTAGTTTTTGAAAGAGATAGATTTTTTTGAAAAGTAGAAGCATTAGACGTAATATAGGCAAATTTTTTGAATCTTTTTATGAAAAATCTAATAAATGGGTTTTGTAGAGAATGTCATTCTGGGTAAATCCAAATTGTCCTTTTTTCAAAAAATTAATTTTTCACCAACATTCAAGAACCCCTCAAAAATAAAATCTACAAAACAATTTTTTTTTGGGAAAATAAAAAAATTTGGGTTTTAGAGGTGCTCATGTGCTAAAGAGACCCAAATTGTCCATTTTTTTAAACTATTTGTTCTTGAAAAAAGATAGATTTTTTTGAACTATAAGCAGTAGAGGTAACAAAGGAAAAAAATTTCAATCTTTTATGAACAATCTGAAAAAATGGGTTTTTTAGAGAATGTCGTTCTGAGTAGACCCAGATCATCCTCTTTTTGAAAAACTAATTATTCACCAGCATGCAAGAACCCCTCAAAAATAGAAATAAAAATATATGGGTTTTATAGGTGCTTTTGTGCTAAAGAGACCTAGATCGTCTGGTTTAAAAAAAAAAAAGTTACTATTTAAAAAGATAGATTTTTTTGAGAAGTAGAAGCAGTAGAGGTAACAGAGAATTTTTTTTAATCCTTTTATGAAAAATTTGAGAGATGGGTATTGTAGATAATGTCGTTCTATGTAAACCCAGATGTTGCTTTTTTCGAAAAACTAATTTTTCAGTCAACAAAAAAAGACGGTTCGCGAAAGGCGATAGAAAATACGTGTACAAAATGGACAACTACAGTGCAATCCACAATCGTAGTCTCCAAAGTTTGAGTTTTCGTGGCCCATCAATCAACCTTGGTGACTATGATTGTGGATTGTACTGTAGTTGTACATTCTATACGCATATTTCTTATCGCCTTTCACGAACCTTCGTTTTTCATTGAGTTATAGCCGCATTTAGGAAAACGCTCGTGTTTGAGTTTTCATGGGCCATTGATCAACTTTGGTGACTATGATTGTGGATTGCATTGTAGTTGTCTATTTTGTATGCGTATTTTCTATCGCCTTTCATGAACCTCCATTATTTTTGAGATACAATGCACAACTATAGTACAATCCAATATCATAGCCACCAAGGTTGATCGATGGGCCACAAAAACTGAAACTTTGGTGACTACATTTGTGGATTACACTGTTATTGTGCATTCTATATGTGTATTTTCTTTCGCCTTTCGTGAACTTTCATTTTTCATTGAGTTATCGCCGCACTTAGGAAACCACCTAAGTTTAAGTTTTTGTGGGCCATTCATCAACTTTGTTGACTAGGATTGTGGATTGCACTATAGTTGTGCATTATGTATCCTAATTTTCTATAGCCTTTCATCAAAATTTATTTTTAATGAGCTATAGCCGCATTTGGCAAACAAAACGTGTTTGAGTTTTTGTGGGCCATTGATCAACATTGGTGACTACATTTGTGGATTATACTATAGTTGTGTATTCTATACATATATTTTCGATTGCCTTTCACGAACCTTAATTTTTTGTTGAGTTAAATTTAGGTAGCCGCTCATGTTTGAGTTTTTGTGGGCCATCAATCAACTTTGGTGATTATGATTGTGGATTGTACTGTTGTTGTGCATTCTGTATGCATATTTTGAATCAGTTTTCACAAACCTTCATTTTTTGTTTAGTTATAGCTGCATTTAGGAAAAAACTCTTGTTTTAGTTTTCCTAGGCCATCGATCAACTTTGGTGACTACGATTGTGGACTATACTGTAGTTGTGTATTTTGTACACATATTTTAACCACCTTTCAAGAACCTTCATTTTTTGTTGAGTTAGAGCCACATTTAGGAAAACGCTCGTGTTTGAGTTTTTGTGGGCCATCGATCAACTTTGGTGACTGCGGTTGTGGATTACACTATAATTGTGCATTCTATATGCATATTTTCTATCGCCTCTCTTCAACCTTCATTTTTTGTTAGGTTATAGCTGCATTTAGGAAACCGCTCGTGTTTGAGTTTTCCTGGGCCATCGATCAACTTTAGTGACTACGATTTTGGAATATACTATAGTTGTGCATTTTGTACGCATATTTTTAATCTCCTTTCACGAACCTTCACTTTTTGTTTAGTTATAGCCTCATTTACGAAAACACTCGTGTTTGGGTTTCCGTGGGCCATCGATCAACTTTGGTGACTACGGTTGTGCATTCAACTGTAGTTATGAATTCTATACACTTATTTTCTATTGCCTTTCGCAAACCTTCATTTTCTGTTGAGTTATAGCCACATTTAGGAAAACGCTCATGTTTGAGTTTTCGTGGGCCATCAATGAACTTTAGTGACTATGATAGTGGATTACACTGTAGTTGTCCATTTTGTACTCGTATTTTCTAATGCCTTTCGTGAAAGTTCATTTTTTGTTGAGTTATAGCCACATTTAGGAAACCGCTCGTGTTTGAGTTTCGGTGGACCATCGATCAACTTTGGTAACTATGTTTGTGGATTGCATTGTAGTTGTGCATTATGAACGATAATTTTCTATTGCATTTCGCAAACCTTCATTTTTTGTCATGTTTGAGTCTTTGTGGGCCATCGATCAACTTTGGTGACTACACTTGTGCATTACACGATAGTTGTGCATTCTATATGTGTATTTTCTATTACTTTTCGTGAACCTTTAATTTTTTTTGAGTTATAGCCGTATTTAGGAAACCGCTCATGTTCGAGTTTTTTGTGGGCCATCAATCAACTTTGGTGACTACGATTGTGGACTACACTGTAATTGTGCTTTGTATACCCATATTTTCTATTGGCTTTCGCGAACATTCATTTTTTGTTGAGTTATAGCCGCAGAGAGGAAACCACTCATGTTTGAGTTTTTATGGGGCATCGATAAACTTTGGTGACTATGATTGTGATTGCATTGTAGTTCTGCATTATGTATGCTAATTTTCTATCTCCGTTTGTGAGCCTTAATTTTTTGTTGAGTTATAGCCACATTGAGGAAACATGTCATTTTGAGTTTTTTTGGGTCATCAATCAACATTGGTGACTACATTTGTGGATTACACTATAGTTGTGCATTCTATACGCGTATTTTCTATCGGCTTCTGTGAAATTTCATTTTTTGTTGAGTTATAAACACATTTAGGAAGCCACTCATGTTTGAGTTTTTGTGTCCCATCATTCAACTTTGGTGACTACGATTGTGGATTGTATTCTAGTTGTGCATTTTGTACACATATTTTTAATTGCCTTTCACAAACCTTCATTTTTTGTTGAGTTATAGGTGAATGCAAGAAAGTGCTCGTGTTTGAGTTTTCGTGGGACATCGATCAACTTTGGTGACTACGATTGTGGATTACACTGTAATTGTACATTTTATATGTGTACTTTCTATTGCCTTTCGCAAAACTTCATTTTTTGTTGAGTGATAGCCGCACTTAGGAAACTGCTTGTGTTTGAGTTATCATGGTGCATCGATCAACTTTGGTGATTGCGCTTGTGGATTATACTATAGTTGAGAATTCTGTACGCGTATTTTCTATCAGCTTTTGCGAAACTTCATTTTTTGTTTAGTTATAACCAGATTTAGTATAATGCTTCTATTTGAGTTTTCTTGGGCCATTGATCAACGTTGGTGACTATGATTGTAGATTGCGCTATAGTTGTCTATTCTATACATGTATTTTCTATTGACTTTCACAAACCTTCATTTTTTGTTGATTTATAGCCACATTTATGAAACCGCTCGTCTTTGAATTTTCGTAGGCCATCAATCAACTTTGGTGACTACGATTGTCAGTTGCACTTTAGTTGTCTATTTTGTACACGTATTTTCTATTGCCTTTTGGGAACCTTTGTTCTCTGTTGGGTTATAGTTGCATTTACGAAATTGCTCGTGTTTGAGTTTTCGTGGGCCATCAATCAACTATGGTGACTACAATTGTGGATTGCATTGTATTGTCTACTTTGTACACGTATTCTTCTATCCGCTTTCATGAACATTCTTTTTGTTGAGTTATAGCTGCATTTAGGAATATGCTCGTGTTTGAGTTTTCGAGGGCCATCAATCAACATTGGTCACTACGATTATGGATTGCAATGTAGTTGTCCACTTTTTACGCATATTTTCTATCGCCTTACGTGAACATTTATTTTTTGTTGAGTTATAGCTGCATTTAGGAAACCGTGTTTGAGTTGTTGTGGGCCATCCATAAACTTTGGTGACTACAATTGTGGATTGCACTGTAGTTGACAATTTTGTACACCAATTTTGTATCGCCTTTCGCGAACCTTCAGTTTTGTTCAGTTATAGCTGCATTTAGGAAACTGCTCATGTTTGAGTTTTTCGTGGGCCATCGATCAACCTTGGTGACTACAATTGTGGATTGCAATTTAGTTGTGTATTATGAACACTAATTTTCTATCACCTCTCGCAAACCTTCATTTTTTGTTGAGTTATCACCGCAGTTAGGAAACCGCTCGTGTTTCAGTTTTCATAGGCCATGAATCAACTTTGGTGACTATGATTGTGGATTGTATAGTAGTTGTGCATTATCTACGCATATATTTAATCGCCTTTCACAAACCTTCTTTTTTTGTTTTGTTATAGCCGCATTTAGGAAAACCCTCGTGTTTGAGTTTTCATGGCCATCGATAAACGTTGGTGGCTACGATTGTGGATTACACTATATTTGTGCATTTTATATTCATATTTTCTATCCCCTTTCACGAACGTTCAGTTTCCGTTGAGTTATAGCTGGACTTTGGAAACCGCTCGTGTTTGATTTTTCTATCTAAGATTGTGGATTACACTATATTTGTGCATTTTATACACGTATTTTCAATCACCTTTTGTGAACCTTCATTTTTCATTGAGTTATATAGCTACACTTTGGAAACCACTCGTGTTTGAGTTATGACTACACTTTAAAAACTTCTCGAGTTTGGAAAGCTCTTGTTGATTACACTGCAGGGTTGTATTCTATATGAGTATTTTCTATCACCTTTCACGAACCTTCATTTTTTGTTGAGTTATAGCTGCCGCATTTAAGAAACCGCTCATGTTTGAGTTTTCGAGGACCATCAATCATCTTTGGTGACTACGCTTATGGATTACATTGTAGTTGTCCATTATATACGCGTATTTTCTATCGCCTTTCGTGAACCTTCATTTTTTGTTGAGTGATAGCCTCAATTTGGAAACCACTCATGTTTGAGTTTTTCTGGGCCATCATTCAACTTTGGTTACTACGATTGTGGATTATACTGTAGTTGTACATTCTGTACGCATATTTTTAATTGCCTTTCATGAACATTCATTTTTTGTTTAGTTATAGCCGCATTTAGGAAAACGCTCATGTTTGAGTTTTCATGGGCTATCGATCAACTTTGGTAACTACGATTGTGGATTACACTCTAGTTGTGCTTTTTAAACAAGTATTTTCTATCACCTTTCGCGAACCTTCATTTTTCGTTTAGTTATTGCTGCACTTTTGAAACCTCTCGTGTTTGAATTTTTGTGGGCCATCAATGAACTTTGGTGACTACAATTGTTGATTGCACTATAGTTGTCCATTCTATACATGTATTCTCTATTGCTTTTTGTGAACCTTCATTTTTTTTTGAGTTATACGAATATTTAGGAAACCACTTGAGTTCGAATTTTTTGTGGGCCATCGATCAACATTGGTGACTACGCTTGTGGATTACACTATAGTTGTGCATTCTATAAAGGTATTTCCTATCGTTTTTCACGAACCTTCATTTTTCGTTGAGTTATAGCTAAAATTAGGAAAACGCTCATATTTGGGTTTTCGTGGGGCATCGATCAAGTTTGGTCACTACGTCTGAGGATTGCACTGTAGTTTTGCATTATGTAGGCAAATTTTCTTTTTCCTTTCTTGAACCTTCATTTTTTGTTGAGTTATATCCACATTGAGGAAACCGCTCGTGTTAGAGTTTTTTTTGGGAATTGATCATCTTTGGTGACTACGCTTGTGGATTACACTATACTTGTGCATTGTATACATGTATTTTCTATCGCCTTTCACGAACCTTCATTATTTTTTGCGTTATAGCTGCATTTAGGAAACTGTTCATGTTTGTGTTTTCATGGACCATCGTTAAGCTTTGGTGACTACAATTGTGGATTGGATAGTAGTTGTGCATTATGAACACTAGTTTTCTATCGCATTTCGTGAACCTTCATTTTTTGTTTAGTTATAGCTGCATTTAGTAAAACGCTTTTGTTTGAGTTTTCGTGGTCTATCAATCAACTTTGGTGACTTCGATTATGGATTACATTGTAGTTGTGCATTCTATACGTGTATTTGCTATCGCCTTTCTTGAAAATTAATTTTTCATTGAGTTATAGCCACACTTCCGAAACTACGTGCTTGAGTTTTCGTTGCCCATCAATAAAATTTGTGACTACGATTGTGGATTTCACTATAGTTGCCATTTTGTACGGGTATTTTCTGTCGGCTTTTGTGACTGTTCATTTTTTTGATTTATAGCCGCATTTATGAAACTGCTCGTGTTTGAGTTTTTGTGAGCCATCGATCAACTTTGGTGACTACGATTTTGGATTGCACTATAATTTTCCATTCTGTATGCATATTTTCTATCGAATTTCGTGAATGTTTATTTTTTGTTGAGTTATAGCCGTATTTAGGAAACCGGTCAAGTTTGAGTTTTCTTGAGCCATCGATCATTTTTGGTGACTACAATTATGGATTACAGTATAGTTGTGTATTTTATACACATATTTTCTATTGCCTTTCTTGAACCTTCATTTTTTGTTTAGTTATAGCTACACTTAAGAAACTACTCGTGTTGGATTTTTTGTGGGTCATAGTTCAACTTTGGTGACTACGCTTGTGGATTACACTATAGTCGAGCATTCTATATGAGTATTTTCTATCACCTTTCGTGGACCTCCATTTTTTGTTGAGTTATAATCTCATTTAGGAAATCGCTCTTGTATGAGTTTTTGTGGGTGATCGATTAACTTTGGTGAATACGATTGTGGATTGCACTGTACTTGTCCATTATGTACGTTTATTTACTATCCCCTTTTGTGAACCTTCATTTTTTGTTGAGTTATAGCTGCATTTGGGAGATTGCTCGAGTTTAAGTTTTCATGAGCCAATGATAAAATTTGGTGACTATGCTTGTGGACTACGATTATGGATTGCAATGTAGTTGTGTATTTTTTACCCATATTGTCTGTTGCCTTTCGCGAACTTTCATTTTTTTAGTTATAACCGCATTTATGAAACCGCTCGTGTTTGAGTTTTTGTGGACCATCAATAAACTTTGGTGACTACGGTGTTGGACTGCATTGTAGTTGTCCATTTTGTACGTGTATTTTCTATCACCTTTCACGAATCTTTATTTTTGTTGAGTTATACCTACATTTAGGAAACCGGTTTTTCGTTTGAGTTTTCATGGGCCATCGATGAACTTTGGTGACTACAATTGTGGATTGTACTGTAGTTGTGCATTGTGAATGCTAATTTTCTATCAGCTCTCATGAACTTTCTATTTTGTGTTATAGCCGCATTTACAAAACTGCTTGTGTTTGAGTTTACGTGGGCCATCGATCAACTTTGGTGATTACACTTGTAGATTACACTGTAGTTGTGCATTTTATGCATGTATTTTCTATCAGCTTTCACGACTATTCTTTTTTTGTTGAATTACAATTGCATTTAGGAAACCGCTCATGTTTGAGTTTTCCCGGGCCATCGATCAACTTTGGTAACTATGATTGTGGATTACACTATAGTTTTGCATTCTATACTCATATTTTCTATCACCTTTTTCGAACCTTTATTTTTCGTTGAGTTATAACTATAGTTAGGAAACCGCTCATGTTCGAGTTTTTGTGGGCCATTGATTAACTTTGCTGACTCCAATTCTGGATTGCACTCCTAAAACTATTATTTGACCAACATTTAAGAATTCCTCAAAAAATTATCCACAAAATGATTTTTTTTAGGAAAATCGAAAATATGGGTTTTATAGGGACTCATGTGCTCAACGGACCTAGATCGTCTAGTATTTGAAAAAATAAGTTGTTCTTGAAAGAGATAATTTTTTTCAAAAAATTGAAGCAGTGAAGGTACAACAAAGGCAATTTTTTTAATCTTTTAATGAAAAAATTGGGAAATGGATTTGGTAGAGAATGTCGTTCTGAGTAAACCCAGATCATCCTTTTGAAAAACTAATTTTTCAACAACATGCAAGAACTCCTCAAAAATAGAATCTATGAAACAATTTTTTTTGGGAAAATTGAAATATGGTTTCTATAGGCGCCTGTGTGTTAAAGGAACCCAAATTGTCCATTTTTTGATAAAATAAGTTATTCTTGAAAAAGATAGATTTTTTTGAAAAATAGTATTACAGGTAAAAATGGTAAATTTTTTGAATCTTTTTATAAAAAACTTTAGAAATGGGTTTTGTAGAGAAAGTCATTCTGAGTACACAAAGATCATCTTTTTTTCGAAAAACTAAATTTTCACCAACATGCAAGAACCCCTAAAAATAGAATCGATGAAACTATTTTTTTTAGAAAATCGAAAAATATGAGTTTTATAGGTGTTTGTGTGCTAATGAAACGTAGATCGTCCATTTTTTGAAAAAATAACTTCTTCTTGAAAAAGATATATTTTTTGAAAAGTAGAAGTAGTAGAGGTAACAAAGGCAAATTTTTTGAATCTCTTTATGAAAAATGGGATAAATGGGTTATGTACAGAATGTCATTCTGAGTACACCCAGATCGTCCCCTTGTCGAAAAGCTAATATATCACTAAGATGCAAGAACCCCTCAAAAATAGCATCTACGAAACAAATTTTTTTGGGAAAATAAAAAATATAGGTTTTATAGGTGCTCGAGAGGTAAAGAGACCTAGATCGTCCATTTTTTGAAAAAATAAGTTATTGTTGAAAAAGATAGATTTTTTTGATAACTAGAAGCAGGAGAGGTAACAGAGGGAATTTTTTTAATTCTTTTTATGAAAAATTTGAGAAATGGGTTTTGTAGAGAATGTCGTTCTGAGAAGACCCAGATTGTCCTTATTTGGAAAAACTTTTTTTTCACCAACGTGCAATAACCCCTGAAAAATAGAATCTACGAAATAATATTTTTTGGAAAATAAAAAATATGGGTTTTATAGGTGCCCGTGTGCCAAAGAAACCCAAATAGTCGGATTATTGAAAATAATATTTTTTCTTCAAAAAGATAGATTTTTTTGAAAAGTAGAAGCAGTAGAGGTAATGGAGGAAAAAATTTTCAATCATTTTATAAAAATATGAGAAATGTGTTTTGTAGAGAATGTCATTCTGAGAAAACCCAGATCGTCCTATTTTTGAAAACTAATTTTTCACCAACATGCAAGAACCCCTCAAAAATAGAATTCTACGAAACAACTTTTTTTGGGAAAATAAAATAGAGACCAAATCGCGATTCGTGAACCTTCTTTTTTTGTTGAGTTATAGGAAACTGCTTGTGTTTGAGTTTTCGTGGCCCATCGACCAAGTTTGGTTACTACGAATGTCGATTGTACTGTAGTTGTGTGTTCTGTACACATTTTTATTCGCTTTTCATGAAACTTCATTTTTTCTTGAGTTATAGCCCCACTTAGGAAAATGCTCATGTTTGAGTTTTTGTGGGCCATCAATCAACTTTGGTGACTATGATTCTGGATTGTACTGTAGTTCTGCATTTTATACACACATTTTTAATTGGCTTTCACGAACCTTTATTTGTTCTTGAGTTTTTGTGGGCCATTGATCAACTTTGGTGACTACGATTGTGGATTACACTGAATTTATGTATTCAATACGAGTATTTTCTATCACCTTTCGTGAACCTTCAATTTTAATTGATTTACAGCCGTACTTAGGAATCCACTTGTGTTTGAGTTTTCGTGGGCTATCGGTCAAGTTTGTGTCTACGATTGTGGATTGCACTGTAGTTGTTCATTTTATGTTGAGTTATAGCTATATTTAGTAAACCGTTTGAGTTTGAGGTTTCATGGACCATTGATCAACTTGGGTGACTACGATTGTGCATTGTACTATAGTTGTGCATTTTGTATGAATATTTTTAATTGTCTTCCAAGAACGTTTATTTGTGCTTGAGTTTTTTTTGGGCCATCGATCAAATTTGGTGACAATGATTGTGGATTGTAATGTAGTTGTCCATTATGTATGCGTATTTTCTATCACCTTTCGTGTACCTTCATTTTTTGTTGAGTTATACCTGCATTTAGGAAACCCCTCGTGTTCAATTTTTCGTGAGCCATCGACCAACTTTGGTTACTATGATTGTGGATTGCACTGTAGTTTTGCATTATGAATGCTAATTTTCTAGCACCTTTTCGAACCTTTATTTTTTTGATGAGTTATTGCTGAATTGAGGAAATCAGTTGTGCACTTTATATGCATATTTTCTATCGCATTTTGCAAACCTTCATTTTTTGTTTAGTTATAGCTATATTCAGGAAACCCCTCGAGTTTGAGTTTTCATGCGCAATTTATTAACTTTGGTGGCTACGCTTGTGGATTACAGTGTAGTTGTGCATTCTCTATGCATATTTTCTATCACCTTTCATGAACTTTCATTTTTTATTTATTTATAGCTGCATTTAGGAAACCACTTGTGTTTGAGTTTCATGGGCCATCGATCGAGTTTGGTGACTACGATTGTGGATTGCACTGTAGTTGTCCATTTTGTATGCGTATTTTCTATCGGCTTTGGTGAACCTTTATTTTTTGTTGAGTTATAGTCGTATTTAGGAAACTGCTCGAGTTTGAGTTTTCGTAAGCCATCAATCAACTTTGGTGACTACGATTGTGGATTACAATATAGTTGTGCATTCTATTCGCATATTTTCTCTTTCCTTTCTTGAACCTTCACTTTTTGTTTAGTTTTTGCTACACTTAAGAAACCGCTCATGTTTGAGTTTTTGTGGGCCATAGATCAACTTTGGTGACTACAATTGTGGATTGCACTGTAGTTGTACATTGCACTTTTTTATTTTCTATCCCCTTTCACGAACCTTCATTTTTTGTTGAGTTATAGGCGCATTTAGGAAATCGCTTGTGTTTGAGTTTTTGTGGGCCATTGATCAACTTTGGTGATTACGCTTGTGTATTACTTTGTAGGTTTGTATCTTATACGTGTATTTTCTATGACCTTTCATGAACATTCATTTTTTGTTGAGTTATAGCCGCATTTTGGAAACCGCTCATGTTTGAGTTGTTGT
The DNA here is from genome assembly GCA_007258455.2 of Sequoia sempervirens. Taxonomy (NCBI): domain Eukaryota; kingdom Viridiplantae; phylum Streptophyta; class Pinopsida; order Cupressales; family Cupressaceae; genus Sequoia; species Sequoia sempervirens. The sequence goes on from VDFB02000020.1 coordinate 6,434,600, forward strand.
GGGCCATCGATCAACTTTGGTAAGTACGATTGTGGATTACACTGTAGTTGTGCATTATATACTGATATTTTCTATCAACTTTTGCGAACCTTCATTTTTTATCAAGTTATAACTACACTTAGGAAACCGCTTGTGTTTGAGATTTCGTGGGGCATCGATCAAATTTGGTGACTACTATTGTGGATTGCATTTTAGTTTTTCATTCTATATGTTTATTTTCTATCGCCTTTCGCGATCCTTCATTTTTTATAAGTTGAGTTATAGCCACATTTAGGAAATTGCTTGAGTTTGAGTTTTCAAGAATATAAGTTATTTTTGAAAAAGATAATTTTTAAAAGAAAATAGAAATAGTGGATGTAACAGAGGCAATTTTTTTGAATCTTTTAATTAAAAATCTGAGAAATGGGTTTTGTAGAGAATGTAGTTCTGAGTAACCCAGATCGTCTGCTTTTCAAAAAAATAATTTTTCAACAACATGCAAGATCCCCTCAAAAACAGAATCGACGACCCAAATTATCTACTTTTTGAGAATAAAAGTTATTCTTGTAAAAGATAGAGATTTTTGAAAAGTAGAAGCAGTAGAGGTAAATTTTTTGAATCTTTTTATGAAAAACATAAGAAATGGGTTTTGTAGAGAATTTTATTCTAAGTACACAAAAATCATCCTTTTTTCGAAAAACTATTTTTTCACCAACATGCAAGAACCCCTTAAAAATAGAATCAACGAAACAATTTTTTTTTTGGGAAAATTGAAAATATGGGTTTTAGGTGCTTGAGAGCTAAAGAGACCTAGATCATCCGTTTTGTGAAAAAATAAGTTGTTCTTGAAAAATATAGATTTTCTTAAAAAGTAGAAGCAGTAGAGGTAACAGAGGCAAATTTTTTGAATCTTTTGATGAAAAATCTAAGAAATGGGTTTTGTAGAGAATGTCATTCTGAGAAGACCCATATCGTCCTTTTTTCGAAACACTAATTTTTCACCAACATGCAAGAATCCTTCAAAAATAGAATCTATGAAACAATGTTTTTTGGGAAAATAAAAAATTTGGGTTTTAGACATGCTCGTGTGCTAAAGAGACCCATATCGTCTGGTTTTTGAAAAGAATATTTGTTCTTGAAAAAGGTAGATTTTTTTGAAAAGTAGAAGCAGTAGAGGTAAAAGAGACAATTTTCTCAATCTTTTTATGAAAAATCTGAGAAAAGGGTTTTGTAGAGAATGTCATTCTGAGTAGACCCAGAGTGTCCTTTCCTCGAAAAACTAATTTTTCACCAACATGCAAGAACCCCTCAAAAATAGAATCTACGAAACTATTTTTTTTGGAAAATCGTAAATATGAGTTTTATAGGTATTTGTTTGCTAAGGACACCTAGATCATCTGTTTTTTGAAAAAATAAATTATTTTTGAAAAATATATATATTTTTGAAAAGTAGAAGTAGTAGATGTAATTGAGGCAACTTTTTTGAGTATTTTTATAAAAAATGGGATAAATGGGTTCTATAGAGAATGTCATTTTGTGTACACCCAGATCGTCCTTTTCTCGAAAAACTAATATTTCACCAACATGCAAGAAACCCTCAAAAATAGAATCTATGAGACAATTTATTCTAGGAAAATAAAAAATATGGGTTTTATAGGTACTCGTGTGCTCAAGAGACCCAAATAGTTTGGTTTTTTATAAAATAAGTTGTTCTTGAAAAAAAATAGATTTTTTTGATAAGTAGAAGTAGTGGAGGTAATAGAGGAAATTTTTTTGAATCTTTTAATGAAAAATATGAGAAATGGGTTTTGTAGAGATTATCGTTCTGAGTAGACACAAATCATCCTTTTTTTGAAAAACTAATTTTTCAACAATATGCAAGAACCCCTCAAAAATAGAATGTATGAAACATTTTTTTTGGGGAAAATTAAAATATGGTTTTTATAGGTGCTAGTGTACTAAAAAGACCTAGATCGTCCGTTTTTTGAAAAAATAAGTCATTCTTGAAAAAGATAGATTTTTTTGAAAAGTAGAATCAGTATAGGTAACAAAGAGAAAATTTTTGAATCTTTTTATAAAAATTTTGAGAAATGGGTTTTGTAGGGAATGTCGTTCTTAGTAGACCCAGATCATTCTTATTTGAAAAAACTAATTTTTCACCAACATGCAAGAACCCCTCAAAAATAGAATATATGAAACAATTTTTTTTGGGAAAATAAAAAATATGGGTTTTATAGGTGCTGGTGTGGTGAAGAGATTCATATCGTCTGTTTTTTGAATAAATAAGTTGTTCTTGAAAAACATAGATTTTTTTGAAAAGTAGAAGTAGTAGAGGGAACATAGGCAATTTTTTTTAATCCTTTTATGAGAAATCTAAGAAATGGCTTTTGTAGAAAATGTCATTTGGAGTAAGTCCAAATTGTCCATTTTTCAAAAAATTAATTTTTCACCAACAAGCAAGAACCCCTCAAAAATAGAATCTATGAAACAATTTTTTTTTGAAAAATCGAAAATATGGGTTTTATACGTGCTCGTTCGCTGAAAAGACCCAGTTCATCTATTTTTTCAAAAAATAAGTTGTTCTTGAAAAAGATACATTTTTTAGAAAAGTAGTAGTAGAGGTAACTAGGCAATTTTTTTGAATTTTTTTATGAAAAATCTAAGAAATGGGTTTTGTAGAGAGTGTCATTCTTAGTAGACCCAAATCGTCTTTTTTTTGACAAACTATTTTTTCACTAATACGCACGAACCTCTCAAAAATAGAATCTACGAAATAATTTTTTTTTGGAAAATAGAAAATATGGGTTAATAGGTGTTGGTGTGCTGAAGAGATTCAGATCGTCCGATTTTGAAAAAATAAGTTGTTTTTGAAAAAGATTTTTTGTTTTGAAAAGTAGAAGCAGTAGAGGGTTAACATAGGCATATTTTTTGAATCTTTTCTAAAAAAATATGAGAAATGGTTTTTGTAGAGAATGCCATTCTGAGTAAATCAAAATTGTCCTTTTTTTCAAAAACTAATTTTTTGCCAACATGCAAGAACCCCTAAAAAATAGAATCTACAAAACAATTTTTTTTGGGAAAATAAAAAATATGGGTTTTATAGGTGCTCATGTGCTAAAAAGACCCAGATCATCTGTTTTTTGAAAAAATAAGTTATTCTTGAAAAATATATTTTTTTTTAAGAAGACAAGTAGTAGTGGTAACAGAAGAAATTTTTTTGAAACTTTTTATGAAAAATTTGAGAAATGGGTTTTGTAGAGAATGCCATTCTAAGTAAACGCAGATCATCCTTTTTTCCAAAAAATAATTTTTCACTCAACAAAGAAAATGAAGGTTTGTGAAAGGCGATAGAAATTTGATCAATAGCCCACAAAAACTCAAACATGAATGGTTTCCTAAGTCCAACTATAACTCAATGAAAAATGAAGGTTCGTAAAAGGTGATAGAAAATACATGTATAGAATGCACAAGTACAGTGTAATCCACAAGCGTATTCACCAAAGTTGATTGATGGCCCATGAAAACTCAAACACGTGCCGTTTCCTAAATGTGGCTATAACTCAATAAATCATGAAGGCTTACAAAAGGCGAGAGAAAATACATGTACAAAATGGAAAACTACAGTACAATCCACAATCGTACTCACCAAAGTTGATCAATGGGCCACGAAAACTCAAACATGAGTGGTTTCCTAAATGTGGCTATAACTCAACAAAAAGTGAAGGTTCAGTACAATGCATAATTGTAGTCATCAAAGTTCATTGATGGTCCACAAAAACTCAAACATGAGCGGTTTCCTAAATATGGCTATGACTCAACGAAAAATGAATGTTCGCGAAAGGCAATAGAAAATACGTGTACAAAATGGACAACTACAACACAATCCAAAATCGTAGTCAGCAAAGTTGATCGATGGCCCACGAAAATTCAAACATGAGCAAGTTCCTAACTGTTGCTATAACTCAACGAAAAGTGAAGGTTCGTTAAAGGCAATAGAAAATACCGGTATAGAATGCACAAATATAGTGCAATCCACAATCGTAGTCACCAAAGTTGATTTTTTGACCATGAAAACTCAAACTAGAGTGGTTTCCTAAATGCGGCTATAACTCAACAAAAATATGAGATTTCCAAAAGGTGATATAAAATACACGTATGGAATGGACAACTACAGTGAAATCCACAATTGTAGTCACCAAAGTTGATCCATCCATGAAAGCTCAAACACGAATGGTTTACTAAGTGCAGTTATAACTCAACGAAAACTGAAGGTTCGCGAAAGGCGAAAGAAAAGACGCGTATAGAATGTAGAACTACAATGTAATCCACAATCATAGTCAGAAAATTTGATCAATGGCCCACAAAAACTCAAACACGAGGGTTTTCCTAAATGCGGCTATAACTCAACAAAAAATGAAGATTCACGAAAGGTAATAGAAAATATGTGTATAGAATGCATAACTACATTGTAATCCATAAGTGTAGTCAACAAAGTTGATTGATGGCTCACAAAAACTCAAACACGAGCAGTTTCTTAAATGTGGCTGTAACTCAACAGAAAATGAAGGTTCACGAAAACTCAAACATGAGCGGTTTCCTAAGGGTAGCTATAACTCAACAGAAAATGAAGGTTCACGAAAGGCTATCAAAAATACGTGTATAGAATTCAGAACTATAGTGTAATCCACAATTGTAGTCAGTAAACTTGATTGATGGCCCGTAAAAACTCAAACACGAGCAGTATCCTAAGTGCATCAATAAATCAAAGAAAAATGAAAGTTGACAAAAGGCAATAGAAAATACACATATAGAATGCACAACTATAGTGTAATCCATAATGGTAGTCACCAAAGTTGATCAAAGGCCCACGACAACTCAAACACAAGTGATTTCCTAAATGTGGCTATAACTGAAGAAAAAATGAAGGTTCATGAAAGGAAATTAAAAATATGCGTACAGAATGCACAACAACAGTACAATTCACAATCGTAGTCACCAACATTGATGAATGGCCCACGAAAACTCAAACTTGAGTGGTTTCCTAAATGCATCTATAAATCAACAAAAAATGAAGGTTGACGAAAGGTGATAGAAAATATGTGTACAAAATGGACAATTACAGTGCAATCATCAATCGTAGTCACCAAAATTTTTTGGTGGCCCACGAAAACTCAAACATGAGTGGTATCCTAAGTGTGGCTATAACTAAATGAAAAATGAAAGTTCATAAAAGGCAATAGAAAATACGTGTATAGAATGCACAATTACAGTATAATCCACAATCATATTCACTAAAGTTGATTGATGGCCAATGAAAACTCAAACACAAGCGTTTTCCTAGTTGCGGCTCTAACACAACAAAAATTGAAAGTTCGTGAAAGGCTATTAGAAATAAGTGTATAGAATGCACAACTACAGTGTAATCCAAAAGCATAGTCACCAAAGCTGATCGATGGCCCACGAAAACTCAAATACGAACGGTTTTCTAAATGATGCTATAACAAAACAAAAAATGAATATTCGCTAAAGCCGATAGAAAATACGCGTACATAATGGACTACAGTGAAATCCACAATCATAGACACCAAAAATGATCAATGGCCCACGAAAACTCAAACACGAGCAGTTTCCTAAATGCAGCTATAACTCAACAAAAAATGAAGGTTCGCAAAAGGCGATAGAAAATATGCATACAGATTGGATAACTACAATACAATCCACAATTGTAGTCACCAAAGTTGATCAATGGCCCATGAAAACTAAAACACGAGTGGTTTCCTAAGTGCGGCCATAACTCAATGAGAAATGAAGGTTCGCGAAATGCGATAGAAAATACACGTATAGAATACACAACTACAGTGTAATCCACAATTATAGTTACCAAAGTTGATCGATGGCACACAAAAACTCAAACACGAATGTTTTCCTAAATGTGGCTATAACTCAGCAGAAAATGAAGGTTCGTGAAAGGCGATTAAAAATATGCATATCGAATGCACAACTAGAGTACAATCCATAATCATAGTCACCAAAGTTGATTGATGGCCCACAAAAACTCAAATACGAATGGTTTCCTAAATATGGCTATAACTCAACAAAAAATGAAGGTTCACAACAGGAGATAGAAAATACGCATACAGAATGCCCAACAATAATGCAATCCACAATCGTATTCACCAAAGTTGTTCGATGGCCCACGAAAATCGAAACATGAGTGGTTTCCTTCATTTTTTGTTGAGTTACAACCGCATTTAGGAAATTGCTCATGTTTGAGTTTTTGTGGGCCAACTATCAACTTTGGTGACTATGATTGTGTATTGTACTGTAGTTGTGCATTTTGTATGCATGTTTTTAATCGCCTTTCATGAACATTAATTTTTTTTTGAGTTATAGCTGCATTTAGGAAAACGCACGTGTTTGAGTTTTCATGGGCCATCAATATATTTTTATGAATATGATTGTGGATTACACTTTAGTTGCGCATTCTATATGCATATTTTCTATCACCTTTCAAGAACCTTCAATTTTCATTGAGTTATAGCCGCACTTAGGAAACTGCTCATGTTTGAGTTTTTGAAGGCCATTGAGCAACTTTGTTGATTACAACTGTGGATTACACTATAGTTGTGCATTCTATACACGTATTTTCTATCGCCTTTCGTGAATGTTCATTTTTTATTGAGTTATAGCCAGATTTAGGAAATCCCTCATGTTTGAGTTTTAGTAGGCCATTGATCAACATTGGCGACTACGATTGTGGATTACATTGTAGTTGTGCATTGTATATGTGTATTTTCTATCACCTTTCACGAACCTTCATTTTTTGTTGAGTTATACCCGCACTTAGCTAACCACTCGTGTTTGATTTTTTCGTGGGCCATCGAACAACTTTGGTGACTACGATTGTGGATTGCACTGTACGGTGTCCATTCTATACATGTATTTTCTATCGCCTTTTGCGAACCTTCATTTTTTGTTCATTTATAGCTACACTTTGGAAACCGCTCGTGTTTGAGTTTTTGTGGGCCGTCGATCAACTTTGGTGACTATAATTGTGCATTTCACTATAGTTGTGAATTGTATATGCTTATGTTCTATCACATTTTGCAAACCTTAATTTTTCGTTGAGTTATAGCCACATTTAGGAAACTGCTCATGTTGAAGTTTTCGTGAGCCACCAATCAACTTTGGTAACTATGATTGTGGATTACACTATAGTTGTGCATTTTGTGTGCATATTTCATATCGGTTTTTTCTGAACATTCATTTTTAGTTGAGTTATTGCCGCATTTAGGAAACTGCTCATGTTTGAGTTTTTGTGGACCATCAATTAACTTTGGTAACTATGATTGTGGATCGTACTATAGTTGTGCGTTTTGTACACATATTTTTAATTGCCTATCACAAACCTTCATTTTCTGTTGAGTTATACCCACATTTGGGAAAAGGATCATGTTTTACTTTTTGTGGGCCATCGATCAAGTTTGGTAACTACAATTGTTGATTGCACTGTAGTTGTGCATTATGAATGTTGATGTTGTATCACCTTTCATGAACCTTCATTTTTTGTTAAGTTATAGCCACATTTACGTTATCGCTCGTGTTTGACATTTTATGGGCCGTCGATCAACTTTGGTGACTACGCTTGCAAATTACACTATAGTTGTGCATTCTATACACGTACTTTCTATCGCATTTCGCCAACCTTCATTTTTTTTTGAGTTATAGCCGCATTTAGGAACCTGCTCATGTTTGAGATTTTGTTGGCCATCGATCAACTTTGATGACTATGATTGTAAATGACACTATAGTTATGCATTCTATACATGTATATTCTATCCCCTTTCATGAACCTTCTTTTTTTGTTGAGTTATAGTCACATTTACGAAACCGCTCGTTTTTGGGTTTTTTTGGGCCACCAATAAACTTTGGTGACTACGATTGTGGATAGTGTTGTAGTTGTGGATTCTATATGCATATTTTTAATCGCCTTTCACAAACCTTCATGCTTTGTTGATTTATATCCGTGTTAATGAAAACGCTAGTGTTTGGGTTTTCGTGGGCCATCAATCAACTTTGGTGACTACGATTGTGGATTACACTATAATTGTGTATTTTATACATGTATTTTCTATCACCTTTCATGAACCTTCATTTTTCTTTGAGTTATAGCTGCACTTAGGAAACCGTTCATGTTTGAGTCTTTGTGGTCCATCGATCAACTTTGGTGACAACGATTGTGGATTGCACTATAGTTGTATATTTTGAATGCGTATTTTCTATTGCATCTCGGCAACCTTAATTTTTTTGAGTTCTACTGACATTTGGGAAAATGCTCGTGTTTGAGTTTTTCGTGGACCATCGATCAACTTTGGTGACTACGATTGTAGATTACACTACAGTTGTGCATTCTATACAACTATAATTTTCTATCACCTTTCCCAAACCTTCATTTTTGGTAAAGTTGTTTTTCAACTTATGAAACCACTTGTGTTTGAGTTTTCGTGGGCTATCGATGAATTTTGGTGACTACGATATTGGATTGCACTTTAGTTGTGCCTTATGTACATGTATTTTCAATCGAATTACACAAAACTTCATTTTTTTGAGTTATACCCATGTTAGGGAAATTGCTCGAGTTTGAGATTTCGTGGGTCATCGATCAACTTTGGTGACTATGATTGTGGATTGTACTATAGTTGTGCATTCTCTACACATATTTTTAATCACCTTTTACGAACCCTCATTTTTTGTTTAGTTATAGTAAGATTTAGGATATTGCTCGAGTTTGAATTTTTGTGGGCCATCGATCAACTTTGGTGACTAAGATTATAGATTGTATTGTACTTGAGCATTCTTTACACATATTTTTAATCGCCTTTCACGAACCTTCATTTTTTGTTGAGTTATAGTCGCATATAGGAAAATGCTCGTATTTGAGTTTTCGTCGGTTATCGATCAACTTTGGTGACTACGATTGCCGATTACATTGTAGTTGTCCATTTTATATGCATATTTTCTATCGCCTTTTGTGAACCTTGATTTTTTCTTCAGTTATAGCCACATTTAGGAAGTTAGTAATGTTTTTGTTTTTGTGCGCCACTAATCAACTTTGGTGACTATGATTCTAGATTGTACTATAGTTGTCCATTCTATATGCATATTTTTAATCGCCTTTCACGGCCCTTCATTTTTTCTTTTGCTATAGCCATGTTTAGAAAAATGCTCATTTTCAAGTTTTCATGCGCCATCGATCAACTTTTGTGATTATGATTGTGGATTACACTACAGTTGTGTATTCTATACATGTATTTTCTATTCCCTTTCGTGAACCTTTATTTTTTATTGAGTTATAGCTGCACTTAGGAAACTGCTCATGTTTGAGTTTTTGTGGGCCATCGATCACCTTTTGTGACTAGGATTGTGGATTGCACCATTGTTGTGCATTGTATACGCGTATTTTCTATCACCTTTCACAAACCTTCATTTTATGTTGAGTTATAGCCACATTTATGAAACCACTTGAGTTTGAGTTTTTGTGGGCCATCGTTCAACTTTGGTGACTACGCTTGTGGATTACTCTGTAGTTGTGCATTTATATGTGTACTTTCTATCGCCTTTTGCAAACCTCCATTTTTTGTTGAGTTATAGCTGCATTTAGGAAACTAATCATGTTTGAGTTTTCGTGGGCCATCGATCAATGATGGTGGCAATGATTGTGGATTGTACCGTAGTTGTGCATTTTGTACAACACATATTTTTAATTGCCTTTCACGAACCTTATTTTTTGTTGAGTTATAGCCTTATTTAGGAAAACGCTTGTATTTGAAATTTCCTGGGTCATCGATCAACTTTGGTGACTATAATTGTGGATTATACTGTAGTTATTCATTCTATATGAGTATTTTCTATCTCCTTTTGCGAACCTTCATTTTTCATGGAGTTTAGCTACACTTAGGAAAATGCTCGTGTATTAGTTTTCAAGGGCCATTGATCAACTTTTGTGACTACGATTGTGGAGTACATTGTAGTTGTGCATTGTATATGTGTATTTTCTATCACCTTTCGTGAACCTTCATTTTTTGTTGAGTTATACCCGCATTCAGGAATCCGCTTGTGTTTCAGTTTTCATGGGACATCGATCAACTTTGGTGACTATGATTGTGGATTACACTATAGTTGTTTATTATATACACCTAGATTTTCTATAGCCTTTTGCGAATCTTCATTTGTTTGTTGAGTTATAGCCGCATTTAGGAAACTACTCATGTTTGAGTTTCTGTTGGACATTAATCAACTTTTGTGACTATGATTGTGGATTGTACTATAGTTGTCCATTTTGTACGCATATTTTTAATGACCTTTCAAAAACCTTCATTTTTTGTTGAGTTATAGCCGCATTTAGGAAAATGGTTGTGTTTGAGTTCTCGTGGGCCATCGATCAACTTTGTTGACTACGATTGGAAATTACACTATAGTTGTGAATTGTATATGCTTATTTTCTATCACCTTTTGTGAACCTTCATTTTTTGTTGAGTTATAGTCGCAATTAGGAAACCACTCGTGTTTGAGTTTTTGTGGGCCATCAATCAACTTTGGTGACTACGATTGTGGATTGCACTGTATATTTGAATTCTATACGTGTATTTTCTATCATATTTCGTGAACATTCATTCCTTGTTAAGTTAATAGCCGCACTTAGGAAACCGCTTGTATTTGAGTTATAGTGGTTTCCTAAGTGTGGCTTTAACTCAATGAAAAGTGAATGTTCACGAAAGGTGATAGAAAATAACCGTATAACATGCACAAATATAGTGTAATCCACAATCGTAGTCACCAAAGTTGATTGATGGCAAACGAATCTTCAAACACGAGCGTTTTCGTAAATGTGACTATAACTCAAAAAAAAATGAAGGTTCGTGGAAGATGATTAAAAATATGCCTATGGAATGTAAAACTATAGTACAATCCAGAATTGTTGTCACCAAATATGATTGATGTCCCAGAAAAACTCAGACATGAGCAGTTTCCTAAATACGGCTATAACTCAACAAAAAATGAAGGATGAAGAACAACAATAGAAAATGTGTATAAAATGCACAAGTATAGTGTAATCCTCAAGTGTAGTCACCAAAATTGATCGATTGCGCATGAAAACTCAAACTTGATCAGTTTCCTAAATGCGTTTATAACTCAACAAAAAATGAAGGTTCGCAAAGGCCATATAAAATACATGTACATAATGGACAACTACAAAACAATCCCTAATTGTAGTCACCAAAGTTGATCGATGCCCGACAATCGTAGAACCTTCATTTTTTGTTGAGTGATATCCGCATTTAGAAAACCGCTATTGTTTGAATTTTCGTGGGCCATCGATTAACTTTGGTGACTACACTTGTTGATTACACTGTAGGGTTGCATTCTATATGAGTATTTTCTATCACTTTTCTCAAACCTTCATTTTTTTGCTAATTTATAGCCACATTTAGGAAGCCGCTCTTCTTTGAGTTTTTGTGGGCCACTAATCAAGTTTGGTGACTACGATTGTGGATTGTACTGTAGTTGTACATTATGTACACATATTTTTAATTTCCTTTCATCAACCGTCATTTTTTGTTGATCAACTACCCACAAAAACTCAAACACGGTTGATTTAAGTGCAAGTATAACTCAATGAAAAATGAAAGTTCATGAAAGGCGATAGAAAATACGAATACAGAATGCACAACTATAGTGTAACTCACATACATAGTATCCAAAGTTTATCGATGGCTGATGAAAACTTAAATACGAGTGGTTTCCTAAATGCAGCTATGACTAGGGAAAAAGTGAAGGTTTGCGAAAGGCAATAGAAAGTACGGGTACAAATTGGACAATTGCAGTGCAATCGACAATTGTTGTCACCTAAATTTATCGATAGCCCACAAAAACTCAAACATGAGTGTTCTCATAAATGCTGCTATAACTCAACAAAAAAAGAAGGTTCATGAAAGGTGATTAAAAATATGCATATAGAATGCACAACTACAGTAGAATCCACAATTGTAGTCACCAAAGTTGATCGATGGCCCACAAAATCTCAAACATGAGTGGTTACTTAAATGTGGCTATAACTCAAACACGAGCGATTTCCTAAATGCGGCTATAACTCAATAAAAAAAGAAGGTTTATGAAAGGCGACAGTTAATTGACATTTATAATGCACAACTATAGTACAATCCACAATCATGGTCTCCAAAGTTGATTGATGGCCCTCAAAAACTAAAACATGAGCGGTTTGCTAAATGCAGCTATAACTGAACAAGAAATGAAGGTTCGTGAAAGGAAATAGAAAATATGTGTATAGAATGCACAACTACAGTGTAATCCATAAGCGTAGACACCAAAGTTGATTGATGGCCTACAAAAACTCAAACACGAGCAGTTTCCTAAGTGCGGCTATAACTCAATGAAAAATGAAGGTTCGCTAAAGGTGACAGAAAATACATGTGTAGAATGAATAACTACAGTGTAATGCACAATCGTAGTCACCAAAGTTGATTGATTGCACAAGAAAACTTAAATACGAGTTGTTTCCTAAATACGGCTACAACTCAAAAAAAAATGAAGGCCCACAAAAGGTGATAGAAAGTAAAAGTATAGAATGGACAACTACAATGTAATTTACAATTGTGGTCACCAAAGTTTATCGATGAACCACAAAAACTCAAACACGAGTAATTTCCTCAATGCGGCTATAACTCAACAAAAAATGAAAGTTCGCAAAAGGTGATAGAAAATTAGCATTCATAATGCAGAACTATAGTGCATTCCACAATCGTAGTCACCAAAGTTGATTGATGGCCCAAAAATCCTTAAACATGAGTGGTTTCCTAATAGCGGCTATAACTCAAAAAAAATAAAGGTACATGAAAGGTGATAGAAATTACGGCTATAGAATGCACAACTACATTGTAATCCACAAGTGTTGTCACCAAAGTTAAACGATGACCCACGAAAACTCAAACACGAGCGTTTTCCTAAATGTGGTTATAACTCGACAAAAAAAGAAGGTTTGGGAAAGGCGATTAAAAATATGCATACATAATTCACAAGACTACAGAACAATCCACAATCATAGTCACCAAAGTTGATCGATTACCCATGAAAACTTAAACACAAGCGTTTTGCTAAATGCTGCTATAACTCAAGAAAAAATGAATTTTCGTGGAAGGCAATAGAAAATACGCCTATAGAATGCACAACTACATTGTAATTCACAAGCATAGTCACCAAAGTTGATTGATGGCCCACAAAAACTCAAACAAGAGCATTTTTCTAAATGCAGCTATAACTCAACAAAAAAGGAAGGTTCATGAAAGCTGGTTAAAAATATGCTTACGGAATGCACAGGTATAGTACAATCCACAATTGTAATCACCAAAGTTGATTGATGGACCATGAAAACTCAAACTCAAGCGTTTTCCTAAATGCTGCTATAACTCAACAAAAAATGAAGGTTCGCGAATGGCGATAGAAAATACACATACAGAATGGACGACTACAGTGCAACCCATAATCATAGTCATCAAAATTGATTGATAGTTCATGAAAACTAAAAGAAGAGTGGTTTCCTTAGTGCAGCTATAAGTGAATGAAAAATGAAGGTTCACGAAATGCGATAGAAAATACGTGTATAGAATACACAACTATAGAGTAGTCCACAATCATAGTCACCAAAGTTGATTGATGGCCCACAAAAACTCAAACATGACCGATTTCCTAAAGGCAGCTATAACTCAACAAAAAATGAAGGTTGATGAAAGGAGATTATAAATATGCATACATAATGCACAACTACAGAGCAATCCACAATCATAGTCACCAATGTTGATTGATGACCCATAAAAATGCAAACTTGAGTTTTTTCTCGAATGCAGAAATGACTCAACAAAATATGAAGTTTTGCAAAAGGCGATAACAAATATGTCTATAGAATGAAAAACTACAGTGTAATCCACAATTGTAGTCACCAAATATGATCTATGGCCTATGTAAACTCAAACACAAGCAGTCTCCTAAATGTGGCTATAACTCAACGAAAAATGAAGGTTCGCAAAAGGTAATAAAAAATATGCATATAGAATGAATGCACAACTATAGTGTAATCCACAAGCGTAGTCACCAAAGTTGATCAATGGCCCACGAAAACTCAAATTTGAGAGGTTTGCTAAATGCGGCTAGAACTCAACAAAATACGAAGGTTCATGAAAGGTGATAGAAAATATGCGTACAAAATGGAAACCTATAGTGTAATCCACAATCGTAGTCACCAGATTTGATCGATGGCCTACGAAAACTGAAACAATAGTGGTTTCCTAAATGTGGATATAACTCAATGGAAAATGAAGGTTCGTGAAAGGAGATAGAAAATATGCGTACAAATTGGAAATGATTGTAGTCACCAAAGTTGATCGATGGCGCACGAAAACACAAACTCGATTGGTTTCGTAAATGCGGCTATAACTAAACAAAAAATGTAGGTTCGTGAAAGGTGATAGAAAATACCAGTATGAATGGAGAGCTATAGTGCAATCCACAATCGTAGTCACCAGAGTTGATTGATGGGCCATGAAAACTTAAACACGAGCGGTTTCCTAAGTCAGGATATAACTCAACAAAAAATGAAGGTTCGCGAAAGGCTATAGAAAATACACTTCTAGAATGCACAACTATAGTGTAATCCACAATCATAGTCACCAAAGTTGATCAATAGCTCACAAAAACTCAAACACGACCATTTTTACTACATGCAGCTATAACTCAACAAAAAGTAAAGGTTCGTGAAAGGAGATTAAAAATATGTGTACCAAATGCACAACTATAGTACAATCCACAATCGTAATCACCAAAGTTGATTTATAGCCCACAACAACTCAAAGTCGAGGGATTTCAAAAATGTGGCTATAACTCAACAAAAAATGAATGTTTGTGAAAGGCAATAGAAAATACATGTACGGAATGGACGACTATAGTGCAATCCACAATCATAGTTACCAATGTTGATCAATGGCCCACAAAAACTGAAACTTGAGCAGTTTCCTAAATTCGGCTATAACTCAAGAAAAAATGAAGGTTCTCAAAAGCTAATAGAAAATACGTGTACAAAATGGACAACTATAGTGCAATCCACAATTGTGGTCACCAAAGTTGATGGATGGCCGATAAAAACTCAAACACAAGCGGTTTCCTAAGTGCGGCTATAATGCAATGAAACATGAAGGTTCACGAAAGACGATGGAAAATACGTATATAGAATGCACAACTATAGTGTAGTCCACAATTTTAGTCACCAAAGTTGATCGATGGCCCATGAAATCTGAAACACGAGGATTTTCCTAAATGCGGCTATAAATAAACAAAATATAAAGGCTTATGAAAGGAAATTATAAATATGCGTACAAAATGCACAACTATAGTGCAATCCACAATCGTAGTCACAAAAGTTGATCGATGGCCCAAAAAAGCTCAAACATGAGCGATTTCCTAAATGCGGCTATAACTCAAAAAAAATTGAAGGTTTGCAAAATGCGATAGAAAATACGAGTATACAATGCACAACTATAGTGTAATCCACAAGCGTAGTCACCAAAGTTGATCGATGGCCCATGAAAACTAAAAAAGGAGCGTTGTAGCTGCACTAAGGAAACCGCTCGTATTTGAGTTTTCATGGGCCATCGATCAACTTTGGTGACTACGATTCTTGATTGCACTGTACTCATCCATTCTGTATGTGTATTTTGTTGAGTTATAGCCTCATTTAGGAAAACACTTGTGTTTGAGTTTTTGTGGGCCATCACTCAACTTTGGTTACTACGCTTGTGAATTACACTATAGTTATGCATTCTATAGGCTTATTTTCTATCACCTTTCATGAAAGTTCATATTTTGTTGAGTTATAGCCACATTTAGGAAAATGCTCGTGTTTTACTTTTCATGGGTAATCGATCAACTTTGGTGACTACGATTGTGGATTGTACTGTAGTTGTGCATTCTATACGAATACTTTTAATTACCTTTCAAGAACCTTCATTTTCTATTGAGCTTTAGCCAAATTTACGAAAACACACCATGTTTGAGTTTTCGTGGTCCATCGATCAACTTTGCTGACTATGATTGTGGGTTTCACTATAGTTCTCTATTCTTTACGCGTATTTTCTATTGCCTTTCGTGAAAGTTCATTTTTTGTTGAGTTATAGGCACACTTAGGAAATTGCTCGTGTTTGAGTTTTCGTGTGCCATCGATTAACTTTGGTGACTAAGATATTGGAATGCACTACAATTGTGCATTATGAATGCTAATTTTCTATTTCTTTTTGTGAACCTTCATTTTTTGTTGAGTTATAGCCGCATTTAGGAAACCGCTCGTGTTTGAGTTTTTGTGGGCCATCGATCAACTTTAGTGACTATGCTTGTGGATTACACTGTAGTTATGCATTCTATATGCGTATTTTCTATTGGCTTTCGCGAACGCTCATTTTTTGTTGAGTTATAGCTGCATTTAGGAAACAACACGTGTTTGAGTTTTTGTGGTCCATCGATGAACTTAGGTGACTACGCTTGTGGATTACACTATAGTTGTACATTCTATACATGTATTTTCTATCGCCTTTCGCAAACCTTCATTCTTCGTTGAGTTTATGTGGGCCATCAATCAACTTTGGTGACAATGATTGTGGATTGTAGTGTAGTTGAGGATTCCATTCGCGTATTTTCTATCGCCTTTTTATAACCTTCATTTTTTCGTTGGGTTATAGCAGCACCTAGGAAACTACTTATGTTTGAGTTTTTATGGGCCATCGATCAACTTTGGTGACTACGATCGTCGATTGTACTGTAGTTGTTGATTATGTACCTATATTTTCTATTGCCATAGATCAAATATCCCAAATGTAGGAAACCACTCGTGTTTGAGGTTTCATGCTCAATCGATTAACTATGGTGACAAAGATTGTGGATTGTACAGTAGTTGTGCATTTTGTACACATATTTTTAATGGCCTTTCACTGACCTTCATTTTTTCTATCGCCATTCGTGAACCTTCATTTTTTGTTGAGTTATAGCCGCATTTAGGAAACTACTTGTGTTTAAGTTTTCGTAGGCCATTGATCAACTTTGGTGACTACACTTGTGGATTGCACTGTAGTTGTTCTATTTATACTGGTATTTTCTATTGGCTTTGATGAAATTTCCTTTTTTGTTGAATTATAGCCGCATTTAGGAAACCACTCGTGTTTGAGTTTTTATGGGTCATCGATCAAATTTTGTGACTTTGATTGTGGATTACACTGTAGTTGTGCATTCTATACACGTATTTTATATCCCCTTTCAAAAACCTTCATTTTTTGTTGAGTTATAGCCACATTTAGGAAACCACTCATGTTTGAAATTTTGTGGGAAATCAATCAACTTTTGTCACTCTGATTGTGGATTTATTGTAGTTGTACATTTTGTGGCATGTTTTGAATAGCCTTTTCATGAACCTTCATTTTTTGTGGGCCATCAATCAACTCTGGTGACTATGATTGTGGATTGCCGAATATATCAAAATGATAATGGTTGAGTTTTTGTGGGCCATGGATCAACTTTGGTGACTAGGATTATGGATTGCCGCATATACAAAAATGATAATGTTTGAGTTTTCTTGGGCCATTGATCAACTTTGGTGACTACGATTGTCGATTTCACTGTAGTTGTCCATTATGTACATGTATTTTCTATCATCTTTCATGAACCTTCATTTTTTGTTGAGTTATAGCCATATTTAGGAAATAGCTCGAGTTTGAGTTTTCGTGGGCCATTGATCAACTTCAGTGACTACGATTGTGGATTACACTATATACACATATTTCCTATCACCTTTTGTGAACCTTCAATTTTCATTGAGTCATAGACGCATTTAGGAAAACGCTTGTGTTTGAGTTTTTGTGGGCAGTCAACATTCGTGACTACGATTGTGGATTGCACTATAGTTGTGCATTCTGTGTGCATATTTATAATTGCCTTTTACAAACCTTCATTTTATGTTGAGTTATAGCCGCACAAAGGAAAACGATCATGTTTGAGTTTTCATGGGCGATTGATCAACTTCGGTGACTTCAATTGTGGATTGCATTGTAGTTGTCCATTTTGTACGTGTATTTTCTATCGGCTTTCGTGAACCTTTATTTTTTGTTGAGTTATAGCCATTTTTAGGAAACAACTCGAGTTTGAGTTTTGGTGGCCCATCGATCAACTTTGGTGCCTACAATTGTGGATTTCACTATAGTTGTGCATTCTATAAATGAATTTTCTATCACCTTTCGAGAACCTTCCATTTTTGTTGAGTTATAGCCGCATTTAGGGAACTGCTCATGTTCGAGTTTTCGAGGGTCATCGATTAACTTTGGTGACTACGATTGTGGTTTGTACTGAAGTTGTCCATTATGTACGTTGATTTTCTATCCCCTTTAGCGAACCTTCATTTTTTGTTGAGTTATAGCCGCATTTAGGAAACTGCTCAGGTTTGAGTTTTCGTGAGTCTTTGATCAACTTTGGTGACAATGCTTGTGGATTACATTGTAGTGTAGCATTCTATATGTGTATTTTCTATCACCTTTCATGAACCTTCATTTTTTGTTGACTTATAGCTGCATTAGGAAAATGCTAGTGTTTGAGTTTTCGTGGGCCATCATTCAAATTTGGTGACTATGATTGTGGATTGCACTTTAGTTAATATTTTGTACGTGTATTTCCTGGAGCCTTTCATGAACATTCATTTTTTGTTGAGTTATAGCCGCATTAAGGAAACCACTTGTGTTTGAGTTTTCGTGGGCTATCGATCAACTTTGGTGACAACGATTGTCTATTGCACCATAGTTATCAATTTTTTATGCATATTTTCTATCAAGTTTTGCAAACCTTCATTTTCTGTTGAGTTATAGCCGTAATTCAGAAACCGCTCGAGTATGAGTTTTCGTGGGCCACATATCAACTTTGGTGACTACGCTTGTGGATTACACTATAGTTGTGCATTCTATATGCGTATTTTTTATCGAATTTCACGAACCTTCCTTTTTTTGAGCTATAGCTACATTTAGGAAACCACTCGTGTTTGAGTTTTCGTGGGCCATCAATCAAATTTGGTGACTTCAAATGTGGATTGCACTGCAGTTGTGCATTATGAGTTTTTTTGGGCCATCAATCAAGTTTGGTGACTACACTTGTGGATTACACTATAGTTGTGAATTCTATATGCGTATTTTCTATTGACTTTCGTGAACCTTCCTTTTTTGTTGAGTTATAGGTGCATTTAGGAAACCGCTCATATTTGAGTTTTCCTGGGCCATCGATCAACTTTGGTGACTACAAATGTGGATTGCACTATTTTTGTGCATTATGAGTTTTTGTGGGCCATTGATCAACTTTTGTGACTACGCTTGTGGATTACACTGTAGTTATGTATTTTCTATCCACTTTTGTGAACATTCATTTTTTGTTGAGTTACAGCTGCATTTAGGAAACCATTGATGTCTAATTTTTTGTGGGCCATCAATTAAATTTAGTGACTACGATTGTGTATTGTAATGTAGTTGTGTATTCTATATGAATATTTTTAATCGCCTTTTATGAACCTTAATTTTTTTTTGAGTTATAGCCACATTTAGGAAAACACTCGTGTTTGAGTTTTTGTGTGTATTTTTTATCGCATTTCATGAACCTTCAATTTTTTTATAGTTATAGCCGCATTTAGTAAACCGCTGATGTTTGAGTTTTTGTGGGCCATCTATTAGCTTCCATGACTACGTTTGTGGATTGTACTGTAATTGTGCATTCGTACACATATATTTAATCGCCTTTCACGAACCTTCATTTTTTGTTGAGTTATAGCCGCATTTAAGAAGACGCTCGTGTTTGAGTTTTCATGGGCGATCGATCAAATTTGGTAACAATGATTGTGGATTACACTGTAGTTGTGCATTCTATACATGTATTTTCTATTGTCTTTCGTGAACCTTCATTTTTTATTTACTTATAGTTGCATTTAGGAAACTGGTTGAGTTTAAGTTTTTATAGGCCATCGAACATATTTGGTGACTACGCTCTTGGATTACACAATAGTTGTGCATTCTATACGTGTATTTTCTTTTGCCTTTCGCGAACCTTCATTTTTTGCTGAGTTATAGCCACATTTAGGAAACCACTCGTGTTTGATTTTTTGTGGGCCATCAATCAACTTTGGTGACTACAATTGTGGATTGCACTGTAGTTGTCCTTTTTGTACACACATTTTCTATCACCTTTTATGAGCCTTCATTTTTTGTTGAGTTATAGCTACATTTAGGAAACTGCTCGTGTTTGAGTTTTCGTGAGCCATCGATCAAGTTTGGTGATTACGATTGTCGACTAGACTCTAGTTGGTCATTCTATACATGTATTTTCTATTTCCTTTCGCAAACCTTCAGTTTTAGTTATTTATTCTGAGTAGACCCAGATCGTTCTTTTTTCAAAAATCTAATGTTTCACCAACATGCAAGAACCCCTGAAAAATAGAATCTATGAAACAATTTTCTTTGCGAAAATAAAAAATATGGGTTTTATAGGTACTCGTGTGCTCAAGAGACCTAGATCGTCTAGCTTTTGAAAAAGTAAGTTGTTTTTTTTAAAAGATAGATTTTTTGAAAAGTAGAAGCATTGGAGGTAACAGATGCAAATTTTTTGAATATTTTTATGAAAAATATGAGAAATGGGTTTTGTAGTGAATGTCATTCTGAGTAAACCCAGATTGTCCTCTTTTTGAAAACCTAATATTTCACCAACATGCAAGAGCCCCTCAAAAATAGAATCTACAAAACATTTTTTGTTGGGAAAATAAAAAATATGGGTTTTATAGGTGCTCAAGAGCTAAAGAGACCCAAATTGTCCTTTTTTTGATAAAATAAGTTGTTCTTGAAAAAGATAGACTTTTTTGAAAAGTAGAAGCAGTAGAGGTAACAGAGGCAAATTTTTTGAATCTTTTGATGAAAAAATTGAGATATGGATTTTGTAGAGATTGTCGGTCTGAGTAGACCCAGATCATCATTTTTTTCAAAAACTAATATTTCACCAACATGGAAGAACCTTTCAAAAATAGAATGTACGAAACAATTTTTTTTGGGAAAATAAAAAATATGGGTTTTATAGGTGCTAGTGTGCTAAAGAGATTTAGATCGTCTATTAATTGAAAAAAATAAGTTGTTTTTGAAAAAGATAGATTTTTTTGAAAAGTAGAAGTAGTAGAGGTAACAAAGGCAAATTTTTTGAATCTTTTTATGAAATATCTGAGCAATGGGTTTTTTAGAGAATTTCGTTCTGAGTAGACCCAGATCATCCTTATTTCAAAACACTAATTTTTTGCCAACATGCAAAAACCCCTCAAAAATAGAATCTACAAAACAATATTTTTTGGAAAATTGAATATATGATTTTTATAAGTGTTCATTTGCTCAAGAGACCCAGATCGTCTATGTTTTGAAAAAATAAAATCTTTTTGAAAAAGATATAATTGTTTGAAAAGTAGGAGTAGAGGTAACAAAGGCAAATTTTTTGAATCTTATTATGAAAAATGGGATAAATGGGTTCTATAGAAAATGCCATTCTGAGTACACCTAGATCATCCTTTTTTGAAAAACTAATATTTCACCAACATGCAAGAAACACTCAAAAAATGAGTCTACGAACTAATTTTTTTGGGAATTTCAAAAATTTGGGTTTTGGTTTTTGAAAAAATACGCTGTTCTTGAAATAGATAGATTTTTTTGAAAATTAGAAGCAATGGAGGTAACAAAAGAATTTTTTTTGAATCTTTTTATGAAAAATCTGAGAAATGGGTTTCGTCTAGATTGTCGTTCTGAGTAAACCCAGATCGTCCATTTTTCAAAAAACTAATTTTTCAACAGCATGAAAGAACCCCTCAAAAATAGAATGTACGCAACAATTTTTTTGAGAAAATTGAAAAATGGTTTTTATAGGTGCTTGTGTGCTAAAAAGACGCAGATCATTTGTTTTTTGAAAAAATAAGTTATTCTTGAAAAAGATTGATTTTTTTTTAAAAGTAGAAGCAGTATAGGTAACAAAGGTAAATTTTTTGAATCTTTTTTGTGAAAAATCTAAGAAATGGGTTTTGTAGAGAAGTCATTTTGAGTAGAACCACATCGTCCTTTTTTCAAAAAACTAATTTTTCACCAACATGCAAGAACCCCTTAAAAATAGAATCTACAAAACAATTTTTTTGGGGAAATTCTAAAATATGGGTTTTATAGGTGCTCAACAGCTAAAGACAGCCATATTTTCCATTTTAAAAAAAATAAGTTCTTGAAAAAGATATATTTTTTTGAATAGTAGAAGCAGTAGAGGTAACAAAGGAATTTTGTTTGAATCTTTTTATGAAAAATATGAGAAATGGGTTTTGTAGAGAATGTCGTTCTTAATAGACCCAAATCGTAGTTTTTTCGAAAAACAAAATTTTCACCAACATGCAAGAACCCCTCAAAAATAGAATCTATAAAACAATTTTTGTTGGGAAAATAAAAAATATGGGTTTTATAGGTGCTTGTTCGCTAGAGAGATTCAGCTCGTTCATTTTTTGCAAAAAACAAGCTGTTCTTGAAAAGGATAGATTTTTTTGAAAAGTAGTAGTAGAGGTAATAGAGGCAAATTTTTTGGATCTTTTTATGAAAAATCTGAGAAATGGGTGTTTTAGAGAATGTCATTCTGAGTAGATCCAGATCGTCGTTTTTCCAAAAAACTATGTTTTCACCAACATGCAAGAACCCCTAAAAAATAGAATCTACGAAATTTTTCTTTTTGGGAAAATTGAAAATATGGGTTTTATAGGTGATCCTATGCTAAAGAGACCCATATCATCCATTTGAGTTTTAGCCACATTTAGGAAACCACTCATGTTTAAGTTTTTGTTGGACATCGATCAACTTTGGTGACTACGTTTGTGGATTGTATTGTAGTTGTGGATTGTGTACACATATTTTTAATCGCCTTGCACAAACTTGCAATTTTTGTTGAGTTATAGCGACATTTAGGAAAACTATCATGTTTTTGTTTTCATGGGCCATCAATCAATGTTGGTGACTACGATTGTGGATTCCACTATAGTTGTGCATTCTATACGCGAATTTTTTACCGCCTTTAGTGAACCTTCATTTTTCGTTGAGTCATAGCCACATTTAGGAAACCGCTCATGTTTGAACTTTTGTGGGCCATAGATCAACTTTGGTGACAATTGTGAATTACACTATAGTTGTGAATTCTATACTCATATTTTCTATTGCCTTTCATGAACCTTCATTTTCTATTGAGTTATAGCTGCATTTATGAAAACGTTGTTGTTTGAGTTTTCATTGGCCATCGATCAACTTTGGTGAATACAATTTTGGATTACACTATAGTTGTGCATTCTATACACGTATTTTCTATTTGCTTTCGCGAACCTTCACTTTTCGTTGAGTATAGCTGCACTTAGCAAAATGCTCATGTTTGAGTTTTCGTCAGCCATCGATAAACTTTGGTGAATATGATTGTGGATTGCATTGTAGTTGTCCATTTTGTACACGTATTTTCTATCACCTTTCATGAACCTTCATTTTTTGTTGATTTATAGTGTCATTTAGGAAACTGCTCGATTTTAAGTTTTCGTGGGCCATCAATCAACTTTGATGACTATGCTTTTGGATTACCCTATAGTTGTGCATTGTATACGCGCAATTTCCATCGCGTTTCGTAAACCTTCATTTTTTGTTAAGTTATAGATGTATTTATGAAACCACTTGTATTTGAGTTTTTGTGGGCCATCGATCAACTTTGGTGACAATGATTGTAGATTGCATTGTAGTTGTTGAATCGGTACGCTTATTTTCTATTGCCTGTCGTGAACCTTCATTTTTCGTTGAGTTATAGTCACATTTAGGAAACCGCTCATGTTTGAGTTTTAATGGGCCATCGATGAACTTTGGTGACTACGATTGTGGATTGCACTGTAGTTGTCCATTCTATATGCTTATTTTTTATCACCTTTCGCGAACCTTTATTTTTTGTTGAATTATAGGCACATTTTAGAAAATGATCATGCTTGAGTTTACGTGGGCCATCGATCAACTTTGGTGACTATGATTGTGGATTACATTGTGGTTGACCATTTTGTACATTTATTTTTTATCGCCTTTTGCAAACCTTCATTTTTTGTTGAGTTATAGCCGAATTTAGGAAACCACTCGAGTTTGAGTTTTTGTGGGCGATCGATGAATTTTGGTGACTACACTTGTGGATTACACTGTTCTTGGGCATTCTATATGTGTATTTTCTATCACCTTTCACAAACCTTAATTTTTTTGTTGAGTTATAACCACACATAGGAAACCTCTCATGTTTGAATTTTCGTAGGCCATTGATCAAATTTGGTGACTAGAATTGTGGATTGCACTCTAGTGTTCCATTCAGTAGTTGTATTGTTTATTTCCATTCATGAACCTTCATTTTTTGTTGAGTTATGGCTGCATTTAGGAAATTACTCGAGTTTGAGTTTTTCGTGAGCCATTGATCAACTTTGGTGACTACACTTGTGGATTAGACTGTAGTTGTGCATTCTATACACGTATTTTCTATCACCTTTTGTGAACCTTCATTTTTTGTTGAGTTATAGCCATATTAGGAAACTACTCCTGTTTGACTTTTTGTGGGCCATTAATCAACTTTGGTGACTACGATTGTGGATTGTACTATAGTTTTGTATTTTGTACGCATATTTTAATCACCTTTCACGAACCTTCTTTTTTTGTTGAGTTATTGGCACATTTAGGAAAACCCTCATGTTTGAGTTTTTGTGGGCCATTGATGAACGTTGGTGACTACGATTGTGGATTGCACTGTAGTTGTGCATTATATACGCGTATTTTTGATCACCTTTCACGAACCTTCATTTTTTGTTAAGTTATAGTTGCACTTAGGAAACCACTCATGTTTGAGTTTTTGTGGGACATTGATAAACTTTGGTGACTATGATTGTTGATTGCACTATAGTTGTGCATTTTGTACATGTATTTTCTATCGCCTTTTGTGAACTTTCATTTTTTATTGTGTTAAAGGCGCATTTAGGAAACTACTTGAGTTTGAGTTTTCGTATGACATCGATCAACTTTGGTTACTATGATTGTGGATTGTATTCTAGTTTTGCATTGTACTTGTCCATTATGTACACGTATTTTCTATCGCCTTTCATGAACCTTAATTTTTTTTTGAGTTTTAGCCGCATTTATGAAACCGCTCGAGTTTGAGTTTTCGTGGCCAATCGATCAAATTTGGTAACTACGATTGTGGATTACACTATAGTTGTGCATTCTATATATATTTTCTATTGCCTTTCGCGAAGCTTTAAATTTTGTTGAGTTATAACTGCATTTAGGATACCGGTCCTATTTGAGTTTTTGTGGGCCATCAATAAAGTTTGTTGACTAACATTGTGGATTATACTATAGTTGTGTATTCTATACATGTATTTCGTATCACCTTTCGTGAACCTTCATTTTTTGTTGAGTTATTTCCACATTTAGGAAAGCACTCGTGTTTGAGTTTTTCTGGGCCATGAATCAACTTTTCTAACTACGATTGTGGATTGTACTATAGTTGTGCATTATGTACTCATATTTTTAATTTCCTTTCACATACCTTCATTTTTTGTTCAGTTATAGCCGCATTTAGGAAAACGCTCATGTTTAAGTTTTCGTCAGCCATTGATCAACTTTGGTGACTACGATTGTGGATTACACTGCACTTGTGCATTCTATATGCATATTTACTATCCCCTTTTGTGAACCTTCATCTTTCGTGGGCCATCAATCAACTTTGGTGACAATGATATTGGATTACACTGTAGTTGTCCATTATGTACATGTATTGTCTATCGCCTTTCACAAACCTTAATTTTTTGTTTTGTTATAGCCGCATTTAGAAATCCACTTGAGTTTGAGTATTTGTGGTCCATCAATCAAGTTTGTTGACTACGCTTATGGATTTCACTATAATTGTGCATTCTATACATGTATTTTGTACTTTCGTTCATGAATCTTGATTTTCTTTTTAGTTATAGCCGCATTTAGGAAAATGTTCGTGTTTGAGTTTTTGTGGGACATGGATCAACTTTGGTGGCTATGACTATGGATTGCACTGTAGTTGTGCATTCTATAACACATTTTCTATCACCTTTCGTGAACCTTCATTTTTTGTTGAGTTATACTGGCACTTAGGAAACTGCTAATGTTTGAGTTTTTGTGGGTTATCGGTCAACTTTGGTGACTACAATTGTGGATTACACTGTAGTTGTGCATTCTATATGCGTATTTTCTATGGGCTTTCGCGAACCTTTACTTTTTGTGTAGTTATAGATGCACTTAGGAAACCGCTCATGTACGCGTATTTTCTATCGCTTTTCACAGACCTTCATTTTTTGTTGAATTATAGCCACATTTACGAGACCCCTCGAGTTTGAGTTTTCTTGGACCATTGATCAACTTTGGTGATTACGCTTGTAGATTACATTGTAGTTGTGCATTCTATACACGTATTTTCTATTGCTTTTCATGAACCTTCAATTTTTGTTGGGTTACCACCACATTTAGGAAATTGCTCATGTTTGAGTTTTTGTTGGCTATCGATCAACTTTGGTGACTACAATTGTGGATTGTACTATAGCTATGCATTTTGTATGCATATTTTTAATCGCATTTGTCAAACCTTCATTTTTTGTTGAGTTATAGCCGCGTTTAGGAAAATGATGGTGCTTGAATTTTCGTGGGCCATCGCTCTACTTTGTTTACTACGATTGTGGATTATAGTATAGTTATGTATCCTATATGCATATTTTCTATTGCCTTTAGTGAACCTTCATTTTTTATTGAGTCATAGCCGCATGTAGGAAACCATTCATGTTTGACATTTTTTGGGCCATCGATCAACTTTGGTGACTACGATTGTGAATTACACTATAGTTGTACTTTCTATACTTGTATTTTCTATCACCTTTTACGAATCTTCATTTTTGTTAAGTTACAGCTGTGTTTAGGAAAATGATCCTATTTGAGTTTTCGTGGTCCATTGATCAACTTTGGTGAATATGATTTTGGATTACACTGTAGTTGTGCATTCTATATGTTTATTTTCTATCACCTTTGGTGAAACTTCTCTTTTCGTTAAGTTATAGCCGCACTTTGGAAACTGCTCGTGCTTGAGTTTTTGTGGGCCATTGATAAACTTTCGTGACTACGATTGTGGATTGCACTATAGTTGTCTATTTAGTACGCGTATTTTCTATTGCCTTTAGCCAACCTTCATTTTCAATTTAGTTATAGCCACATTTAGGAAACCCCTTGAGTTGGAGTTTTCGTGAGCCATCGATCAACTTTGGTGACTACAATTGTGGATTGTACTATAGTTGTGCATTTTGTACACATATTCTTCATCACGTTTCTTAAACGTTCAATTTTTGTTGAGTTATAGCCATATTCAGGAAACTACTTGTATTTGAGTTTTCGTGGGCCATCGATCAACTTTGGTGACTACGATTGTGGATTGCACTGTAGTTGTCGAATCTGTATGCTTATTTTCTATCGCCTATCGCGAACTTTCAATTTTCGTTGAGTTATAGTCACATTTAGGAAACCAAGTATATTTGAGTTTTAATGGGCCATCAATCAATTTTGGTGACTACTATCGTGGATTGTACTATAGTTGTCCATTCTATATGCATATTTTCTATCGCTTTTCATGAACCTTCATTTTTTGTTGAGTTATAGGCACATTTAGGAAAACACTCGTGTTTGAGTTTTCATGGGCCATCAATCAACTTTGGTGACTACAATTGTGGATTGCATTGTAGTTGTCGATTTTGTACACGTATTTTCACTCACCTTTCACAAACATTCATTTTTTGTTGAGTTATAGCTACATTTAGGAAACTGCTCGAGTTTTAGTTTTCCTGCGCCATCGATCAACTTTGATGACTATGCTTGTGGATTACCCTGTAGTTTTGTATTCTATATACATATTTTCCATCACCTTTCGTAAACTACATTTTTTGTTGAGTTATAGCTGCAATTAGGAAACCAATCATGTTTGAGTTTTTGTATTTGTCTAATTTGTATGCATATTTTCTATCACCTTTCACAAACCTTCATTTTTCATTGAGTTATAGCCGAATTAAGAAACTGCTCGTGTTTGAGTTTTAGTGGGCCATTCAATACTTTGGTGACTACGATTGTTGATTGCACTATAGTTGTGAATTCTATATACGTATTTTCTGTCCCCTTTCGCGAACCTTCATTTTTTGATGAGTTATATCCGTATTAAGGAAACTTCCTATGTTTGAGTTTTCGTGGGCCATTGATCAACTTTGGTGACTACGTTTGTGGATGGCCTGTAGTTGTGCATTCAATACGCGTATTTTCTATGACCTTTTGCGAAGCTTCATTTTTCGCTGAGTTAGAGCCGTATTTAGGAAATCACTCGTGTTTGAGATTTTGCTGGCCATCGATCAACTTTGGTGACTATGCTTGTGGATTACACTGTACTTGTGCATTCTATATTCATATTTTCTATCTTCTTTGATGAAAATTCATTTTTTGTTAAGTTATATAGCCGCATTTAGGGAGCCGCTTGTCTTTGAGTTTTCGTGGGCCATTGATCAACTTTGGTGACTTCGATTGTGCATTGCAATGCAGTTGTGAATTCTATACACGTATTTTCTATCCCCTTTCGTGAACTTTATTTTTTCGTTGAGTTATAGCTACATTTAGGAAACCGTTCGTGCTTGAGTTTTTGTGGTCCATCGATCAAATTCGGTGACCACAATTGTGGATTGCACTGTATATTTCCATTCTTTATGTGTATTTTCTATCGCCTTTCGTGAAGGTTCATTTTTTTCTGAGTTATAGCCACATTTACGAAACCACTCGCATTCTAGTTTTTGTGGGCCATCGATCGACTTTGGTGACTAGGCTTGTGGATTGTACTGTAGTTGTACATTTTGTACGCATATTTTTAATCGCCTTTCATGAACCTTCATTTTTTGTTGAGTTATAGCCACATTTAGGAAAACTATCGTGTTTGAGTTTTTGTGCACCATCAATCAACTTTGGTGACTACAATTGTATATTGCATTGTAGTTGTCCATTTTGGACTCATATTTTCTATTGCCTTTCATGAACATTATTTTTTTTTAGTTATAGCCACATTTAGGAAACAGCTCATTTTCTCGTTTTCGTGGGCCATCGATCAAATTTGGTTACAACGATTGTGGATTGTACTGTAGTTCTCCATTCTCTACGCATACTTGCTATCTCCTTTCATGAATCTTGATTTTTTGTTGAGTTATAGCCGCATCTAGGAAACCGCCTGAGTTTGAGTTTTTGGGGGCCATCGATCAACTTTGGTGATTACACTTGTGGTTTACATTGTAGTTTTGCATTCTATATGTGTATTTTCTATCGCCTTTCGCGAACCGTCATTTTTTGTTGAGTTATAACCGCATTTAAGAAACCACTCATGTTTGATTTTTCGTGGGCCATTCATGAACTTTGGTAACTACAATTGTGGATTGCACTGTAGTTGTGAATTGTATATATGTATTTTCTGTCCCCTTTCGCAAACCTTCATTTTTCGTTGAGTTATAGCCGTATTAAGGAAATCAATTGTGTTTGAGTTTTCATGGGCCATCGATCAAGTTTGGTGACTGATTGTGGATGGCCCTATAGTTTTCCATTCAATATGTGTATTTTCTATGCAGTTTCGCGAACCTTCTTTTTTGCTGGGTTAGAGGCAGATTTAGGAAATTGCTCATGTTTGACTTTTTGTGGGCGATCAATCAAATTTGGTGACTACAGTTGTGGATTATATTGTAGTTGTGCATTCTACACACATATTTTCTATTGCCTTTCACGAACATTTTTTTTTTTTAAAGTTATAGCCGCATTTAGGAAACTGCTCGTGCTTGAGTTCTCGTGGGCCGTCGATCAACTTTGGTGACTACTATTGTGCATTTTAATGTACTTATGAATTCTATACAAGTATTTTCTGTTCCCTTTCACAAACTTCAATTTTTTTGTTGAGTTATAGCCGCATTTAGGAAACCACTCGTGTTTGAGTTTTCGTCGGCCATGCATAACCTTTGGTGACTACAATTGTGGATTGCACTATAGTTTCTATTCTGTATGTATAATTTCTGTCGCCTTTTGTGAAGCTTCATTTTTTTCTGAGTTATAGCTGCATTTAGGAAATCGCTCGTGTTCAAGTTTTTGTGGTCTATCTATCAACTGTGGTGACTAGGCTTTTTGATTACACTATAGTTGTGCATTATATATGCATATTTTCTATCACCTTTAATAAACCTTCATTTTTCGTTGAGTTATAGTTGCACTTAGGAAATGGGTTGTGTTTGCTTTTTTCGTGGGCCATAGATCAACTTTGGTGACTACGATTGTGGATTGTACTTTTGGTTTCCATTATGTACATGTGTTTTCTATCACCTTTTACGAACTTTCATTTATTATTGAGTTATAGCTGCATTAGTGAAACTGCTCAAGTTTGAGTTTTCATAGGACATCAATCATCTTTTGTTACTACGATTGAGTATTGCACTGTTGTTGTCCAATCTGTCCACATATTTTCTATCGCTTTTCGTGAGTTACCTTCATTTTTCATGAAGTTATAGCCGCATTTAGGAAGCCGCTCGTTTTTGAGTTTTTGTGGGTAGTCAATAAACTTTGGTGACTACGATTGTGGATTGTACTATAGTTGTGCATTCTGTACGCATATTTTTAATCGCCTTTCATGAACCTTCATATTTTTTTGAGTTATAGGCGCATTTAGGAAACCGCTCGTGTTTGAGTTTTCTTGGGCCATCAATCAACTTTGGTGAATACGATTATGGATTGCACTGTAGTCCTTTCTTTACATGTATTTTCCATCACCTTTTGTGAATATTCATATTTTGTTCAGTTATAGCCACACTTAAGAAAGCACTCGTGCTTGACTTTTTGTGGGTCATTGATATACTTTGGTGATTATGCTTTTGGACTACAATATAGTTTTTCATTCTATACACATATTTTCTATCGAATTTTAGGAAATTTCATTTTTTGTTGAGTTATAGCCACACATAGGATACCACTCGGGTTTGAGTTTTCGTGGGCCATCGAAAAACTTTGGTGACTATAATTGTGGATTGCATTGTAATTGTCCATTTTGTACGCATATTTTCTATCACCCTTCATAAACATTCATTTTTGTTGAATTATAGTCGTATTTGGGAAACTGCTCGAGTTTGAGTTTTCGTGGGCCATCAATCAACTTTGGTGAGAACGATTGTGGATTTTAGTGTATTTGTGCATTATGTATGTATATTTTAAATCAGTTTTGAAGAACCTTCAATTTTTGTTCAGTTATAGCCGCATTTAGGAAAACCCTCATGTTTGAGTTTTCATGGGCCATTAATCAACTTTGGTTTCTACGATTATGGATTGTACTATGGTTGTCTATTTTGTACACATATTTTCTATCACCTTTTGCGAACCTTCATTTTTTTGTTGAGTTATAGCCGCATTTAGGAAACTGCTCGTGTTTGAGTTTTCATGGGCCATCGATCAACTTTGGTGACTACGCTTGTGGATTACACTATAGTTGTGCATTCTATACACCTATTTTCTATCGCCTTTCATGAACCTTCATTTTTCATTGAGTTATAGCCACACTTAGGAAACCGCTCGTGTTTGAGTTTTCATGGGCTATCGATCAACTTTGGTGACTACGATTGTGGATTGCACTATAGGTGTCCATTTTGTACACGTATTTTCTATCGTATTTCGCAAACCTTTTGTTTTTGTTGAGTGAAAAGTTAGTTTTTCGAAAAAATGACGATCTGGATGTGCTTGGAATTGCATTCTCTAAAAAATGCATTTCTCAGATTTTTCATAGAAAGATTCAAAAAATTTGCCTCTCTTACCTCTACTGCTTCTAGTTTTCAAAAAATCTATTTTTTTCAAGAACTTATTTAAAAAAAAAATGGACTATTTGAATCTCTTCAGCGAATGAACAAGCACCACATTTTTGATTTTCCAAACAAAAATTGTTTCGTAGATTCTATTTTTGAGCGGTTCTTGCATGTTGGTGAAAAATTAGTTTTTTGAGAAAAGGACGATCTGGGTCTACTTAGATCAACATATTCTAGAAAACCTATTTTTCAGATTTTTCATATAAAGATTGAATTTTTTTCCTCTATTACCTCTACTACTTCTACTTTTCAAAAAAATCTATCTTTTTCAAAAACAAATGATTTCAAAAAATAGACATTTTGGGTCTCTTTAGCACATGAGCACCTATAAAACCCATGTTTTTTATTTTCCCAAAAAAAAATTGTTTCGTAGATTCTTTTTTGAGGGGTTTTGCATGTTGGTGATTTTTTTTTTTCAAAAAAAGATGATTTGGATTTACTCAGAATGACATTTTCTACAAAACCCATTTCTTAGACTTTTCATAAAAAGATTTAAAAAAATTGCCTATGTTACCTTTAAAAAAATCTATCTTTTTCAAGAAGAAATTATTTTTTTAAAAAACAAATGATTTGGGTAAGCACATGAACACTTATAAAACCCATATTTTCGATTTTCCAAAAATAATAATCTAGATTCTATTTTTGAGGGGTTTTTGCATGCTGGTGGAAAATTAGTTTTTCAAAAAAGGACGATCTGGGTGTACTTAGAATGACATTCTCTACTAAACCCATTTATGATATTTTTCATAAAAAGATTCAAAAAACTTGCCTCTATTACTTCTACTACTACTTTCCAAAAAAATCTATCTTTTTCAAAAACAATTTATTTTTTGAAAAAATGGATGATCTTGGTCCCTTTAGCACATGACCACCTATAAAAACCATATTTCGATTTCCCAAAAAACATTGTTACGTAGGTTCTATTTTTGAGGGGTTCTTGCATGTTGTTGAAAAATTATTGTTTCGAAAAGAGAACAATCTGGGTCTACTCAGAACGACATTCTCTACAAAACCCATTTCATAGATTATTCAATAAAAGATTCAAAAAATTTGACTTTGTTACCTCCATTGCTTCTACTTTCCAAAAAAATGTATCCTTTTAAGGAAAAAATATTTTCAAAAATTGGGTGATTTGGGTCTATTGAGTACCCGAGTACCTGTAAAACACATATTTTCAAGAACTTATTTTCTTAAAAAATAGATGATTTGTGTCTCTTCAGAACACGAGCGGTTTCATAAAATTGGCTATATCTCAATGAAAAATGAAGGTTCGCAAAATGTGCTAGAAAATACGCATTCAAAATGGACAACTATAGTGCAATGCACAATCGTAGTCACCATTAATCAATTTTGGTGACTACGATTGTGGATTGTACTATAGTTGTGCATTTTGTATGCATATTTTAATCACCTTTCACAAACCTTCATTTTTTGTTGAGTTATAGCCGCATTTAGGAAAGTGCTCATGTTTGAGTTTTTGTGGGCCATTCATGAATTTTGGTGACTACAATTGTGGATTACAGTGTAGTTGTGCATTCTAAATGCGTATTATATATCACCTTTCTCAAACCTTCATTTTTCATTGAGTTATAGCCAAACTTAGGAAACCGCTCGTGTTTGCATTTTTGTGGGCCATCGATCAACTTTGGTGACTACGATTGTGGATTACACTGTATTTGTCAATATTGTATGTGTATTTTCTATCACTTTTCACAAACCTTCATTTTTTTTAAGTATAGCCCCATTTAGGAAACTGATCATGTTTGAGTTTTTGTGGGCCATCGATCAACTTTGGTGACTATGATTATGGACTGTACTGTAGTTGTGCATTCAGTACGCATATTTTGAATCGCTTTTCACGAACCTTCATTTTTTGTTGTGTTATAATTCCATTTAGGAAAACGCTTGTGTTTGAGTTTTTGTCGGCGTCGGATCAATTTTGGTGACTACGATTGTGGATTACACTGTAGTTGTGCATTCTATATGCATATTTTCTATCCCCTTTTGCGAACATTCATTTTTCGTTGAGTTCAAGCTACACTTAGGAAACCGCTTGTGTTTGAGTTTATGTGGGATATCAATCAACTTTGGTGACTACGATTGTGGATTGCACTGTAGTTGTCCATCCTCTACATGTATCTTCTATCGCGTTTTGCGAACCTTCATTTTTGTTTAGTTATAACTGTATTGAGGAAACTACTCATTTTTCAGTTTTTGTGGGCCATCAATTAACTTTGGTGATTTCGATTCTAGATTGTACTTTATGTGTGGATTTTGTACACATACTTTAATCACCTTTCGCAAACCTTCATTTTTATTTGAGTTATAGCCGCAT
The DNA here is from genome assembly GCA_007258455.2 of Sequoia sempervirens. Taxonomy (NCBI): domain Eukaryota; kingdom Viridiplantae; phylum Streptophyta; class Pinopsida; order Cupressales; family Cupressaceae; genus Sequoia; species Sequoia sempervirens. The sequence continues at coordinate 6,469,024 of VDFB02000020.1, forward strand.
TTAGGAAAATGCTCGTGTTTGAGTTTTCGTGGGCCATCAATCAACTTTATTGACTATGATTGTGGATTAGACTGTAGTTGTGATTCTATATGTGTAGTTTCTATCATCTTTCGCTAACCTTCATTTTTTGTTGAGTTATAGTGTAGTTAGGAAATCATTCCTGTTTGAGATTTCATGGGGCATCAATCAACTTTGATGACTACGATTGTGGATTGCAATGAAGTTGTCCATTCTGTATGCATATTTCCTATCGCCTTTCTTGAAGCTTCCTTTTTTGTTGAGTTATAGCCGCATTTAGGAAATTGCTCGTATTTGAGTTTTCGTGGGTCATCGATCAACTTTGGTGACTAGTTTGTGGATTGTGCTATAGTTGTGCATTATGAATGCTAATTTTCTATCACCTTTCACGAATCTTTATTTTTTGTTGAGTTATTGTTGCATTTAGGAAACCACTCATGTTTTAGTTTTTGTGGGCCATCGATTGACTTTAGTGATTACGCTTGTGGATTGCACTATAGTTGTGCATTCTATACGTGTATGTTCTATCGCCTTTCGTGAACCTTCATTTTTTGTTGAGTTATAGCCGCACTTACAGAAGTACTCATGCTCCAGTTGTTTTGGGCCATCATTAAACTTCGGTGACTACAATTGTGGATTGCGTTGTAGTTGTCCATTCTGCACGTTTTTTTTCTATCGCCTTTCGTAGACCTCATTTTTTGTTGAGTTATAGCTGCATTTAGGAACTACTCAAGTTTGTTTTGTTGTGGCCGATCGATGGACTTTGGCTACTACGATTTTGGATTGTACTATAGTTGTGCATTTTGTATGGATATTTTTAATCATCTTTTAGGAACCTTTTTTTTTTTGAGTTATAGTCGCATTTAGGAAAACGCTCGTGTTTGAGTTTTCGTCGGCCATCAATCAAGTTTGGTGACTACGATTGTGGATTGCACTGTAGTTTTCCATTTTGTACATATATTTTCTATCGCCTTTACGTGTATTTTCTATCCCCTTTCGAGAACCTTCATTTTTTGTTGAGTTATAGTTGCATTTAGCAAACTGCTTGTGTTTGACTTTTTGTGGGCCATCTATCAACTTTGGTGACTACGCATGTGGATTAAACTTTAGTTGTGCATTCTATGCCCCTATTTTCTATCACCTTTCACAAACCTTCATTTTTTCCTGAGCTATGGCTGCATTTAGGAAATCGGTCATGCTTTAGTTTTTGCAGGCCATCGATCTACTTTGGTGACTACGATTATGGATTACACTGTAGTTGTCCATTTTGTACGCATATTTTCTATCGCCTTTTGAGAACCTTCATTTTTTTGTTGAGTTATAGTTGCATTTACAAAACTGCTCATATTTGAATTTTCGTGGGCCATCAAATTTGGTCAACTTTGGTCACTATGATTGTCAATTACACTATTTTCGTGGGTCATCAACTTTGGTCAAAGCTTCTCGTATTTGAGTTTTCGTGGTCGATCAACTTTGGTCACTACGATTGTCGATTACACTGTAGTTGTTCATTCTGTGCATTTATTTTGTATCACCTTTCATGATCCTTCTTTTTTTGTTGAGTTATAGGCACACTTAGCAAACCGCTAGTGTTTGAGTTTTCATGGGCCATCAATTAATTTTGGTGACTACGATTGTGGATTGCATTGTAGTTGTCCATTTTGTATGCGTATTTTCTATCGGCTTATGCTAACCTTCATTTTTTGTTGAGTTATAGCTGCATTTAGGAAACCACTGGTGTTGTAAAGAGACACAGATCATCCATTTTTTGAGAAAATAAGTTCTTCTTGAAACAGATTTTTTTGAGAAGTAGAAGTAGTAGAGGTAATAGAGGCATATTGTTTGAATCTTTTTATAAAGAAAAAGATAAATGGGTTGTGTAGAGAATGTAATTCTAGGTAAACCCAAATCGTTCTTTTTTTAAAAAAACTAATATTTCACCAATATACAAGAACCCCTTAAAAATAGAATCTACGAAACAATTTTTTTTGGGGAAGTAAAAAATATGGGTTTTATAGGTGCTCGAGAGGTAAAGAGACCCAAATCGTCCGATTTTTGAAAAAATAAGTTGTTGAAAAAGATAGATTTTTTTGAAAAGTAGAAGAGGTAGCAAAGGTAGATTTTTTGAATCTTTTTATGAAAAATCTAAGAAATGGGTTTTGTAGGAATGTCATACTGAGTAGACCCAAATCATCCTTTTTTGTAAAATCTAATTTTTCAACATGCAAGAACTCCTAAAAAATAGAATCTACGAAACAATTTTTTTTGAGAAAATAGAAATATGGTTTTTGTAGGTGCTCGCGTACTAAAGAGACCCAGAATGTCCGTATTTTGAAAAAATAAGTTATTGTTGAAAAAGATATATTTTTTTGAAAAGTAGAAGTAATAGACATAATAGAGGCAAATTTTTTGAATCTTTTTATGAAAAATGTAAGAAATGGGGTTTGTAGAGAATGTTGTTTTGAGTAAACCCACATTGTCTTTTTTTTCGAAAACACTAATTTTTCACCATGTAAGAATCCCTCAAAAATATAATCTAGGAAAGAATTTTTTTTGGGAAAATCAAAAATATGGGTTTTATAGGTGCTCAACAGGTAAAGACACCAAGATCGTCCATTTTTTGAAAAAATAACTTCTTCTTGAAACAAATAGATTTTTTTGAAAAGTAGAAGCAATAGAGGTAACAGAGGAAATTTTTTTGAATCTTTTTATGAAAAATGGGATAAATGGGTTCTGTAGAGAATGTCATTTTGAGTACACCAAGATCGTCCTTTTTAAAGAAAACTAATATTTCACCAACATGCAAGAACCACTTAACAATAGAATCTATGAAACATTTTTTTGTGGGAAAATCGAAAATAAGGGTTTTTATAGGTGTTGGTGTGCTAAAGAGATTCAAATCGTCTATTTTTTGAAAAAATAAGTTGTTTTTGAAAAAGATTGATTTTTTTGAAAAGTAGAAGCAGTAGAGTTAATAGAGGAAATTATTTTGAATCTTTTTATGAAATATATGAGAAAAAGGGTTTTGTAGAGAATGTCATTTTGAGTAGACCCAAATCGTGGATTACACTATAGTTGTGCATTTTGTACGCATATTTTTAATCACCTTTCCTTTCATGAACCTTCATTTTTTGTTGATTTATATTTGCATTTAGGAAAATGCTCTTGTTTGAGTTTTTGTTGGCCATCAATCAACTTTGGTGATTATGATTGTGGATTCACTATAGTTGTGCATTCTATACATGTATTTTCTACCGCCTTTGATGAACCTTCATTTTTTGTTGAGTTATAGCTGCATTAAGGAAGTCACTCGTGTTTGAGTTTTCGTTGGCATCGATCAACTTTGGTGACTATGATTGTGGATTGCTCTATAGCTATGAATTCTATATGTGTATTTTCTATCCCCTTTCGTGAACCTTCATTTTTCGTTGAGTTATAGCCGTATTTAGGAAACCACTCGTGTTTGAGTTTTTGTGGGCCATCGATCAACTTTGGTGACTACGATTGTGGATGGCATAGTAGTTGTCCATTTTATATGCGTATTTCCATTGCCTTTCGTGAACCTTCATTTTTCGTTGAGTTATAGTCATATTTAGGAAACCACTTGTGTTTGAGCTTTTGGGGGCGATCAATCAACTTTGGTGACTATGGTTGTGGATTGCACAATAGTTGTCAATAATATATACGTATTTTCTATGCTCTTTTGCTAACCATCATTTTTTGTTGACTTATAGTCATATTTAGGAAACTGCTCGTCTTTTCCTTTTTATGGGCCATGAATCAACTTTGGTGACTACGAGTGTGGATTGTACTATAGTTCTTCATTCTATAATCCTATTTTTAATCACCTTTCATGAACCTTGATTTTTTGTTGAGTTATAGACACATTTAGGAAAATGCTCATGTTTCAGTTTTCATGGGCCATCGATCAATGTTGGTGACTATGATTGTGCATTGCACTGTAGTTGTGCATTCTATACATGTATTTTCAATCTCCTTTCATGAACCTTCATTTTTTCGTTGAGTTATAGTCCCACTTAGGAAACGGCTCATGTTTGAGTTTTCATGGGCCATCGATAAACTTTGGTGACTATGATTATGGATTGCATTGTAGTTGTTCATTCTGTACATGTATTTTCTTTTGCGTTTTGTGAACTTTCATTTTTTATTGAGTTATAGCTGCATATAGGAAATCGGTCGAGTTTGAGGTTTCATAAGACATCAATCAACTTCTATCGCCTTTCGTGAACCTTCATTTTTTGTTGAGTTATAGCCGTATTTAGGAAACCGCTCATGGTTTAGTTATCATGGGCATCAACTTTGGTGACTACGGTTGTGGATTGCACTGTAGTTGTCCTTTATGTACACATATTTTCTATCACCTTTTGCGAACCTTGATTTTTTGTTGAGTTATAACCACATTGCGGAAAGCATTCGTGTTTGAGTTTTTGTGGGCCATCGATCAACTTTCATGACTATGGTTGTGGATTACACTGTAGTTGTGCATTCTATACAGGTATTTTCTATTTCCTTTCATGAACATTCATTTTTTGTTGACTTATAGCCACATTTACGAAACCACTCCTGTTTGAGTTTTTGTAGGCCGTCAATCAACTTTGGTGGCTACGATTGTGGATTGTACTATAGTTGTGCATTTTCTGTGCATATTTTAATCTCCTTTCATGAATTTTCATATTTTATTTAGTTATAGCTACATTTATGAAAATGTTCATGTTGAAGTATTTGTGGGCCATCGATCAGCTTTGGTGACTATGATTGTGGATTACACTATAGTTGTGTATTCTATATGCGTATTTTCTATCTCCTTTCGCAAACCTTCATTATTCGTTGAGTTATAGCCGCACTTACGAAACCACTCATGGTTGAGTTTTTTTGGGGCATCAGTCAACTTTGGTGACTACGATTGTGGATTACATTGTAGTTGTGCATTCTATACGCATATTTTCTATCACCTTTTGTGAACCGTCATTTTTTCGTTGAGTTATAGCCACACATAGGAAATCACTCGTGTTTGAGTTTGGTGGTCCATCGATTAAATTCGTTGACTATGATTGTGGATTGCACTATAGTTGTGAATTTTGTTGAGTTATAGCCACATTTAGGAAATCGTTCGTGTTGAAATTTTTTTGGGCAATCAGTCAACTTTGGTGACTACAATTATGGATTACATTGTAGTTGTGCATTTTATATGCTTATTTTGTACTTCCTTTTGTGAACGTTTAGTCTTTTTTAGTAATAGCTGCATTTAGTTAACTACTCATGTTTGAGTCTTCATGGGGCATCGATCAACTTTGGTGAGTACAATTGTGGATTGTGGGTATGTGCAGGATCATCATGGAAAAAATATGCCCTTAAGTGGCAAAAAATTCAAAAAATTAGAGTTAAGCAATTTGACGTAAAAATTTGAATAAGTTATCAATATTATTTCAAAAAAATGTAAGAATAGAATCTATATAAAATTGAATGTAGTTTCTAAACTACTAGGTTTGTTAAAAAAAAAAAAAAATCTATTTGGTGAAAATTTAAAATTTTAATGCAGTAGTACTTAAATTTGAGGGAAAGAATAAGAAGTAGGTGTTTGTCGACCACCCTAACCACAATAAAATGATAATATTTTTTAATAAAATTTTAGATACATGTAGAGGACTCTTGTCCGCATGTGATGCATATTTTTTGTAATTTTTTCCATGTAAATAATTAATTATGTATTTTTTATTACAACTTTTAAAAATATAAAAACTCGTATGTCTGACCATCTTAACTTGGTGAAAAATTCATGAAATTCAATTTTTCTTTTTTTAATCCTATAGTATACGAAGCATAGAATGTGACGCATGTTTTGGATTCAAAAAATGTGATGCCATTTGAAAACTATAGATGTTTTTCAATAGTCCTACCAATCAAAACTTTAGTTGTAATTCGAATAGAAAATGAATAATAATTACTTCTTAAATTCAAAACAAAACATAATTTATATTGGTGGAAAGTTGAGAATCTCCTTTAAAAACCCTTTTCATTTCATCAATTTTGGGTAAAAAAAGGTCGTCTGCCACATACCCATCATATTGCCACTTTTTGGCCCATCATGATCTTATACATACCCTTGTACTATAGTTGTCCATTTTTTATGTGTATTTTCTATCGGCTTTCGTGAACCTTCATATTTTGTTGAGTTATAGCCACATTTAGGAAACCGCTTGACTTTTCGTGGGCCATCAATTAACTTTGGCGACTACGGTTGTGGATTACACTATATTTGTGCATTCTATGTACGTGTATTTTTACATTGCCTTTCACAAACGTTCATTTTTAGTTGAGTTATAGCCACATTTAGGAAACCGCTCGAGTTTTAGTTTTCGTGGGCCATCAATCAACTTTGGTGACTACACTTATGCATTACACTGTAGTTGTGCATTGTAAATGCATATTTTCTATCGCCTTTTGCAAATCTTCATTTTTTGTTGAGTTATAGCCACATTTAGGAAAATGGTCGTGTTTGAGTTTTCGTGGGCCATCGATCAACTTTGGTGACTACAATTGTGGATTGCACTATAGTTGTCCATTCCATACATGTATTTCCTATCGCCTTTCGTGAACCTTCATTTTTTGTTGAGTTATAGTCGCATTTAGGAAACAGTTCGTGTTTGAGTTTTTGTGGGCCATCCATAAACTTTGGTGAATACGATTGTGGACTGCACTGTACTTGTCAATTTTGTACGTGTATTTTCTATCATCTTTCATGAACCTTCTTTTTTGTTGATTTATAGCTGCATTAATGAAAACACTTGTGTTTGAGTTTTCGTGGGCCATCAATCAGCTTTGGTGACTACGATAGTGGATTACACTGTTGTTGTGCATTTTATACTCGTATTTTCTATCACCTATCACGAACCTTCATTTTCTGTTGAGTTATAGCCGCACTTAGAAAACTGTTTGTGTTTTCGTTTTAGTGAGCCATCTATCAACTTTGGTGACTATGCTCGTGGATTACACTGTAGTTGTACATTCTATACATGTATTTTCTATGGCCTTTCATGAAACTTCATTTTTTGTTCAATTATTACCGCATTTAGGAAACAACTCATGTTTGAGATTGTTTGGGTCATCGATCAACTTTGGTGACTATGATTGTGGATTTTGCTATAGTTTTTCATTTTGTACGTATATTTTTAATCTCCTTTTATGAACCATCATTTTTTGTTGAGTTATAGCCGCATTTAGGAAACCGCTTGTGTTTTAGTTTTAGTGGGCCACCTATCAACTTTGGTTAGTATGCTTGTGGATTACACTGTAGTTGAGCATTCTATATGCGTATTTTCTATCGCCTTTTGCAAATTTTCATTTTTCGTTGAGTTATAGCTCTGCTTAGGAAATAGCTCGTGTTTGACTTTAAGTGGGCCATCAATCAACTTTGGTGACGATGATTGTGGATTGCACTATAGTTGTCCATTCTCTATGTGTATTTACTATCACCTTTCGTGAACCTTCATTTTTATTTTAGCTATAGCCACATTTGGGAAATTTCTCGAGTTTAAGTTTTCTTGGGCCATCGATCAACTTTGGTGACTACACCTATGGATTAGACTTTAGTTGTGCATTCTATAAGCGTATTTTCTATCACTTTTCACAAACATTCATTTTTTGTTCAGTTATAGCTGCACTGATGAAGTCACTCGTGTTTGAATTTTTCATGGGCCATTAACCAACTTTGGTGACTACGATGTGGATTGCACTATAGTTGTCCATTTTGTACGAGTATTTTCGGTCGCCTTTCGGGAACCTTAATTTTTATTTGAGTTATAGTCGCATTTAGGAAACCGCTCGTGTTTCAGTTTTTGTGGGCGATCTATCAACTTTGCTGACTACACTTGTGGATTACACTAGAGTTGTTCATTCTATACACATATTTTCTCTTGCCTTTCACAAACCTTCATTTTTTTTAGCTATAGCTGCATTTAGGAAACCGCTCATGTTTGAGTTTTTTTTGGCTATCAATCAAGTTTGGTGAATACGATTGTGGATTGTACTGTAGTTTTGCAACTTGAATGCATATTTTTAATCACCTTTCAAGAACCTTCACTTTCTATTGAGTTATCACTGAATTTATGAAAATGCTCATGTTTGAGTTTTCGTGGGCCATCAAATAACTTTCGTGACTATGATTGTGGATTACACTGTAGTTGTGCATTCTATACATGTATTTTCTATCACCTTTCTTGAACCTTCATTTTTACGTTGAGTTATAGCTGCACTTATGAAACCACTCATGTTTGCATTTTTGTGGGCCATCGATCAACTTTGGTGAATACAATTATGGATTGCACTGTATTTGTCCATTATGTACGTGTATTTTCTATCGCCTTTCATGAACCTTCATTTTTTGTTGAGTTATAGCCACATTTAAGAAACCGCTTGAGTTTGAGTTTTCTTGGTCCATTGATGAAATTTGGTGACTATGCTTGTGGATTACACTATAGCTTTGCATTGTATTCGCGAATTTTCTATCGCCTTTCACGAACCTCTTTTTCTGTTGAGTTATAGCCGCATTTAGGAAAATGCTCATGTTTGAGATTTTGTGGGCCATCAACAAACTTTGCTAACGACGATTGTGGATTGTATCTTAGTTGTGCATTTTGTATGCATATTTTTAATCGCCTTTCAAGAAACTTCATTTTTTTTAGTTATAGCCGCATTTATTAAACCACTCTTGTTTGAGTTTTCGTGGGCCATCAATAAACTTTGGTGACTACGATTGTGGATTGCACTGTAGTTGTCCATTTTGTACGCATATTATTCTATCACCTTTTGCTATGCTTCATTTTTTGTTGAGTTATAACTGCATTTAGGAAACCTCTTGAGTTTGAGTTTTTGTGGGCCATTGATCAACTTTGGTGAGTATGCTTACGGAATACACACTAACTGTGCATTCTATATGCGCATTTTCTATTTCCTTTCATGAACCTTCATTTTTTGTTGAGTTATAGCCACATTTAGGAAGCCCCTCATGTTTGTGTTTTTGTAGCCCTTCGATCAACTTTGGTGATTACGATTGTGGATTATACTGTAGTTGTGCATTCTATATGCATATTTTCTATCACCTTTTGTGAACCTTCATTTTTTGTTGAGTTATAGTCGCATTTAGGAACCCCCTCATGTTTGAGTTTTCGTGGGCCTTTGATCATCTTTGGAGACTATGATTGTTTATTGCACTATAGTTGTCCATTCTATATGTGTATTTTCTATCGCTTTTCGCGAACCTTCATTTTTTGTTAAGTTATAGCCACATTTAGGAAACCGCTCGTGTTTGAGTTTTCATGTGCCATAGATCAACTTCGCTGACTACACTTGTGGATTACACTGTAGTTGTGCATTTTATATGCGTATTTTCTATGACCTTTCGCAAACCTTCATTTTTTGTTGAGTTATAACCACATTTAGGAAATCACTCATGTTTGAGTATTTGTGGGCCATCATAAAAATTTGGTGACTACGATTGTGGATTGTAATATAGTTTTGCATTTTGTACGCATATTTTTAATCGCCTTTGACAAACCTTCATTTTTGTTGAGTTATAGCCGCATTTAGGAAGCCCCTGATGTTTGAGTTTTCGTGGGCCTTGGATCATCTTTGGAGACTATGATTGTGGATTTCACTATAGTTGTCCATTTTGTATGTGTATTTTCTATCGCCTTTCGCGAACCTTAATTTTTTTTGAGTTACAGCCACATTTAGGAAACCATTCGACTTTGAGTTTTCATGGGAAATCGCTCAACTTTGGTGACTATGCTTGTAAATTACACTATAGTTGTACATTCTATACACATATTATCTATCACCTTTCGTGAACCTTTATTTTTTGCTGAGTTATAGCCGCATATAGGAAACCACTCATGTTTGAGTTTTCCTGGGCCATTGATCAACTTTGGTCACTACGATTGTGGATTTCACTATAGTTGTCCATTTTGTATGCGTATTTTTTGTTGCCTTTTGTGAACCTTCTTTTTTGTTGAGTTATAGCTACATTTAGGAAACTACTCGTATTTGAGCTTTCGTGGGCCATCCATCAACTTTGGTGACTATGATTGTTGATTACACTATAGTTGTTCATTCTATACACGTGTTTTCTATCACCTTTCGTGAACCTTCAATTTTGGTTGATTGATACATATAGGAAACCGTTCGTGTTCTAAAGAGACACAGATCATCCATTTTTTGAGAAAATAAGTTCTTGAAAAGTAGAAGCAGTAGAGGTAACAAAGGAAAATTTTTGGAATCCTTTTATGAATAATGGGATAAGTGGGTTTTGTAGAGAATATCATTCTGAGTAGACCCAGATCGTCATTTTTTTCGAAAAATTAATATTTCACCAACATGCAAGAACTCCTCAGAAATGGAATCTACGAAACATTTTTTTTTGGAAAATTCAAAATATGGGTTTTATAGGTACTCATGTGCTCAAGAGACCCAGATTGTCCAGTTTTTGAAAAAATAAGTTCTTGAAAAAGATAGATTTTTTTGAAAAGTAGAAGTAGTGGAGGTAACAGAGGCAAATTTTTTGAATCTTTTAATGAAAAATTTAAGAAATGGGTTTTGTAGAGAATGTCATTCTGAGTAGATCCAAATCTTCCTCTTTTCAAAAAGCTAATTTTTCAAAAACATTCAAGAACCCCTCAAAAATAGAATCTATGAAACAATTTTTTTTGGGAAAATCGAAATATTGTTTTAGGTACTCATGTGCTAAAGGGACCCAAATTGTCCCTTTTTTTTAAAATAAGTTATTCTTGAAAAAGATAGATTTTTTTGAAAAGTAGAAGGAGTAGAGGTAACAGAGGTAAATTTTTTGAATATTTTTATGGAAAACTGAAGAAATGGGTTTTGTAGAGAATGTCATTCTGAGTAAACGTAGATCACCTTTTTTCGGAAAGCTAATTTTTTACCAACATGCAAGAACCCCTCAAAAATAAAATCTACAAAACAATTTTTTTGGGAAAATAAAAAATATGGGTTTTATAGATGCTCGAGAGGTCAAGAGACCAAGATTGTCCATTTAAAAAAAAAATAAGTTGCTCTTGAAAAAGATAGATTTTTTTAAAAAGTAGAAGCAGTAGAGCTAACAGAGGCAAACTTTTTTCAATCTTTTTATGAAAAATTTGAGAAATGGGTTTTGTAGAGAATGTCGTTCTGAGAAGACCTAGATTGTCCTTTTTTTCTAAAAAACTAATTTTTCACCAACATGCAAAGAATTCTACAAAACAATTTTTTTTTGGAAAATCTAAAATATGGGTTTTTAGGTGCTCATGTGCTAAAGAGACCTAGATCATCTAGTTTTTTAAAAAAATTATTTGTTTTTCAAAAAGATAGATTTTTTTGAAAAGTAGAAGCAAAAGAGGTAACAGAGACAATTTTTTTGAATCTTTTTATGAAAAATCTAAGAAATGGGTTTTCTAAAGAATGTCGTTCTGAGTAGACCCAGATCATCTTTTTTTCGAAAAACTAAATTTTCACCAACATGCAAGAACCCCTCAAAAATAGAATTTACAAAACTATTTTTTTTAGAAAATTGAAAATATGGGTTTTATAGGTGTGCGTGCGCTAAAGAGACCCAGATTGTCCATTTTTTGAAAAATAACTTCTTGAAAAAGATATATCTTTTTGAAAAATAGAAGCAATAGAGGTAAGAGAAGCAAATTTTTTGAATCTTTTTATGAAAAATGGGATAAATGAGTTTTGTAGACAATGTCATTCTCAATAACACGCATATCGTCCTTTTTTTGAAATACTAATAATTTACCAATATGCAAGAACCCCTCAAAAATAGAATCTACGAAAGAATTTTTTCTGTGTAAAATTGAAAATATGGGTATTATAGGTGCTCGTGTGCTCAAGAGACCTAGATCGTCTAGTTTTGAAAAAATAAGTTGTTCTTAAAAAAGATAGATTTTTTAAAAAGTAGAAGCAGTATAGGAAACAAAGGTAAATTTTTTGAATCTTTTTTCTCAAAAATCTAAGAAATGGGTTTTGTAGAGAATGTCGTTCTAAGTAGACCCAGATCATCCTTTTTCTGAAAAACTAATATTTCACCAACATGTAAGAACCCCTAAAAAATAGAATCTACGAAACAATTTTTTTGGGAAAATAAAAAATATGGGTTTTATATGTGCTCGACAGCTAAAGACACCCAGATCATCCGTTTTTTTTTAAAATGAGTTGTTTTTGAAAAAGATATATTTTTTTGAAAAGGAGAATTAGTAGAGGTAACAAAGGAAAAAAATTTGAATCATTTTATGAAAAATATGAGAAATGGGTTTTATAAAGAATGTCATTCTGAATAGACCTAGATCATCTTTTTCTTGAAAAACTAATTTTTCACCAACATGCAAGAACCTATCTAAAATAGAATCTACAAGACATTTTTTTTTGGGAAAATAAAAAATATGGGATTTATAGGTGCTAGTGTGCTGAAGAGATTTAGATCATCTATTTTTTGAAAAAAAAAGTTGTTCTTGAAAAAGATACATTTTTTTGAAAAGTAGTAGCAGTAGAGGTAACAGAGGCAAATTTTTTGAATCCTTTTATGAAATATTTGAGAAATGGGTTTTGTAGAGAATGTAGTTCTGAGTAGACCTAGATCGTCCTTATTTTCAAAAACTAATTTTTCACCAACATGCAAGAACCCCTCAAAAATAGAATCT